>VACF01000692.1:0-46996 GCA_006891605.1 Pleurozium schreberi
CTAAATGGACAAAAAATGCAAAAGTTATGAGCAAAAAACCACCTGTGCAAGGGCAAGGGGACAAAAAAAAGGACAAGTGTTTCTTGCAATCACCCTACAACCCTTTTCCACACAATGTGTGGCCATTGTGCTATGATGCAAAATTCTACTTCCATTGTGTTCCTATCATGTTCTATTTTGTTCCCATCAATTAGTCCTTTCAAAACCATGCCTCTTGATTCATTTTTTGGGTATTGACAATTGGCAATTGCTGGTTCATACACCTTAGTTTCAATGTTTCTGGAAAAATGGTACTAAAGTATGACTACGACTATGAACCCTAAAACGCCCAGGTGTTCACCAAGGAAGTCATGTTTTGGATACCATTTAACCCTGACACCCTGTTAAGGACGCACCCCCCTATGATCAAAGCAGTCATCCAAATTCTCTCATTCTTGGACCAATAGGTGCATTCTCTTTTTCTTTAGTTAACCGACTTAACCGTCATCCATGATCCATCATAGTGATCATATCACTATAGTCCACAATGTCCGTACATGTTCAATCATTTGCTCAAAAGGCATCCAAGAGTACTCATTGAAGGTCAAACTTCTGTGTAAAACCTACCCTTCTCGATTCTCACACAAAATTCCAAGGATGAACTTGTGCACTTTTGAAAATATCAAAGGATTCTCTATCATTCACAGGACACTTTTAGCCTGCTCCATCGTTACAGGACTGCGGTGTCAATTAGTAATAAAATTTTCAGTCATCCGCACTTAATTAGCACTGGTGTCACAAATGAAGTCACAATCCTCAAATCAGCATTATTAGGGCGTGTTTGGAATATTGCTTCGTGGCAAACTGACAATTATGAAGTTTCAACAAACTGAAAAACTGAGTGGGTAGCATCAAAGAAAACTTCAAACTTTCATCACTAACTAGTGTGCCCTGTGCCTTTGCCACACGCAAAATCAAAGTAAAAGTAATTTTCTAATTTTTTAAAACCAAAAATAACTTTGAAATTCAATAACTTTCACCCCGTAGGTCAGAACGTCACAAAATCAAGCCTGTGCACCCCTCCTCGCCGAGAGCTTTCCGACGGTACCAAGCACGCCACCTGGGACGCACGGTCTGGGAGATCTCAACGTAACAAACAAAACAAACAGCCTGATTTAAAGGATAGATTAACGAAGTAGAACAGAGAACACTGTCTTCGCGCAGCCGGAGTTGATCGCACACGAATTGAATGACATGCAACTCACGTACACAAGGCTCTCGACGAAAGCCAGCTAGGTGATCCACGTTCCGAAATTTCAATTTCTCGTGAGAAGTGCTTTCCGCTCCGTTTTCTGACGACGTGGTGAAATTGTGACTGCTTCCTGAGCAGGCACAGTCGATCACTCGCATGCATCCAAAGCGTCTACCACGAAAGTGCAGAAGACCAAGAATATATTAAGTGATCCTCACTTAAGGGGTGGAACTGTTCTTTGCAAGAGCTGTGAATCCGAAAGGAGAGCCAGTGCACATGAATATAATGGTGAACTAGTATATTGAGAAGAACTGTCAGCGTACTGACTACAGTAGTATATCGTGGAAGGGTCATACAATTAAATGAAAAGAATTCATTTGTGAGCGTTGACCACAAGAAATAAACGCAACCACCTCATGAGTCTGAAGAACTCTACAGTACTGAGTTTAGGTCGCGGGACTATGAGATTTTAATTCCAGGAGATCGAAATGAATGTATTGTATCGAAATAATGCAGCTGTCTAATTGTGATCGGGTAGCCTAGGCAAACGGCTCCCCCTCGGTGAATGAATGAATGAATGAATGGCTTAGCTCGTAGCCTGAATATATGTCAACAAGTACTTTGTTGGCCGGCAGAGCGGATTCAATTCTTAAAGCTTCCAGCTTACATGCGTATGCTTTTCTGGATCATGTCCACGGTCTTCTCGCCGATGCGGAAGGCCTTCTCCAACACCTCGTCCTTGATGTCCGGAGGGATTCATATCGAGACATCTGAACCTACGGATAGGCCTGGACTAATATTACACAACGCACACTGCAGCCTTCCGCATCAATTAATCGCTGATAAATCATTAATGCCCGAAACAAGAAAGTAATGAACAGAAGCAGATGGTTACCATGGGCATGAGATTTGGAGTGAAGCTGATTGTAACATCAGAGCCAACAGCATCGCTGAGTCCTTGTTCAATTTCAGGCACTGTGATGAAGCAGACATATAACACGTTAGGTACAAATTTAAGACACTAAGCTGTACTTGAGCATACATGTTGCAGCTCTGGCTGAACAACCTTGTCACCACTCTGGTGACGATGCAATTTACAGTCACTTGAAAAATGTAAAAGCAGACAGAAACTCACCATGCCGATGTCTCGTAATTCCGTAAGGGTTGATGCCCTCACAAATCTCCGTATATAGATTGGCTTCCTTTGCACCTCGACCTAACCATAACAAACCTCAAAAGTTATAAGTGCTCGAGACGCACTCTATATMTATAATCTGTCGAGAATATCTTTCTGTAAGGAAACTCAGAAACAAGCATTGTAGGCAAAAAACATCTGATATACCTGCACCACTGACACCAGAGTTTGCATTGATGATAATGTTCTCCTTCTCGATTAATCCAGCCTGAAAAAAATCATCAAAAAAATTCCACTGTCCTCAGCAAMAAATATCACAAAAATCTGCSATCCRTAAGAACAGAYAACAGAGATTTCTAGATGACTTTCAGTGAGGAGTGCACCTTCAGTAAAGGAACCAAGGGAAGTTGAACTGTAGTTGGATAACACCCTGGATTTGCAACTAAACGTGCTGCTCGAACCTCTTCTCTATGTATCTCTGTCAATCCATACACTGCTTCAGGCTGTGCACATTCAACAGAAACAGTGAAAACGGAGACCAATAGGTTCTTTCAAAAATACGAGCAAGTATTAGCAAGAACTTCGCGAACTGATCTACAACGCTACATACTCGATGAATTATAGATTCAAAATTAACATGTTCAAGACGAATTTCAAAATTCTGCCACTTCTGCGTATGCCCGTCTGGAATATCCGACATAGCCAGTCATAGTGCTCTGTACACTTAAATGCCACAATTTTGGCACTTCAAGGCAAGACATTCTAGCGGATATGACCATAAAACTGAGACGTAAAATGCACGAAAAACATCATTTCTTCTCCCAAATGCAGCAATAATCGATGTAATAATCCATGGTGATGAACAAACGCATGCAAGGGTTTTTGCGTGTCTTAACAACAGCAGACATACGCGAGGAGACTTTAGCAAGCAACGCACAAACTCATGAACCACACACATAATTCGCTACTATTAAGTGGAGTAACCTTTAACACCAAATAGAGAGGTACTAATATAATAATCCGTAACTAATTGAAGATTTGAGTAGCTAACCTGTAGCTCAGGAGCACGATGGGGGCCGTTGTACCACTCTTCATATGTATCTGTGTTCCGTAGACGGAAATCCTGTACCAATTACTCATCAGAAACGTATTATCTACATGTTCCATGATTTGAAAGTTATTACTAGCTTCCAAAGTAAAATTTCTAATTTTAGCTAGGGCATTTCGGGTTAACACTCTTGAATGAACATTCYCGGACAGTCACAGAAAATAACCTTCAGTACTATGTGACAATCAAAGCGACTTTTTCTGCCACTTCAAGTGATCGGGAAGCCCCCCTCCGTRGCTAGACGAYTTATATAAAAGCATTCTCACCAYTGACAACATGGTCAAAAWTTCTTACTTATAATCGCAAAGGTTTCCAGTCAKAGCTTACCGCTGATAGATCTACGACCTTTAAATCCCTTGGAAGAGCTGCAATTATYTCCTGCGATACCATCAATCATATTAATTATCTAAACATGAATGAAAARGCATTAGAACAATCCCTCGCACATAATGAGCTCATCAGTATGTGCCAATGCGGGGAAAAATCCCATTTCATCCCAAATAATTCAAGAAAACATTTGACAGTACAAGAACACTGCTGAAGGTCTGTGTGAGTCCTCAACTCACCTGTGTGGTCCCATGAGGAAGGCAACAGAACACTGCATCCACCTTCGAAAAATCAGCATCCTTGACTGCAACCATATCCGGCAAGTCCTGAAAATGAAACCATCTATGTCAAGGAGGGGGCTCAAGTCATTAATAGATAACGGCCTAAACCCCTCTAAAACGAAATAAAATCGTACCATTTAAAAATGCTTAGATGCTTTGCAGYCTAGAACAAAATCAAATGTGCAATAGAATGATGRAAAAGTGTCGCATAACAAACCTGTGAAATCAAATGGGGGAAGACGGATGCTAGAGACTGTCCTGCCTTTCGATCAGCAGTCATCACGGTCACTTTGAAAACTGGATGTGTCGCTAGCAGACGAATAATCTGGATCAGAACACGCCAATCGACAACCCATACTGTTATTACAAAAAAAAACATTAATATCATCAGACGAGGAATTCTTCACATGGCAGACCTCAAACTGCCTTCATTGAAGACGTAATTAAATCCATTGCAGAGTTTATATTTTAGTACCTCTGATCCAGTGTACCCGCTGGCTCCCAGCACGCCAACTCGAACAGTCTGTTTCTGACCAGTCTTGGACGACTTAACTGCCTCTAGGTTCGATGTCAAAGTCATACTAGTCTTGGAGCCTTTGCAGGGAACCAGGAAATCGCTCCTCACAGCGCTTCCAGAGTAAAATAATGAATTGTTGGAAGTGCCACAACCCTGCAACCCACTTCATCAAATTAGCCCCAATTTATGCAACCTATAGTGGTCTACTGCATCAATGCTTCAAGTTCCAGCAGGACAGACAGTTTGTTGTACTTAAAAACTACTTACGTCACCACCTTTGAGTCGATTCAAAATTCTCCATGATTAAATTTTCTTTTTAAATTGAAAAATAAATTTTGAATAAGCATTTGAGCTTAGATCCTATCATTAAATTGTCTTACTAATTTTGTTGTATTTTGTCGGCGATTGAAAAAAAAGATGATTAACCTTGTAAAGTTCAAATYARATTCTTAAAAATTTTGCACATTTTCACTTAAATTTCTATACACTACATTATTTTTCACATCAAATTTGTCATCAACCARGTACTATTTGAAGGTTCAAACCAATGATGCTAATGCATGASCATAGAAACGTAAGCCTACAAGCCTTGAACCTAGTTGTATRTATGSAAACATTTKAAGGTATTTGCCTACAGCCTAGGTACACTATAACATAATGAGAGTTTATAACATAGGTGTTTTTAACATAGACACCTATAACGATAGGAAGTGTAAATAATATAGACGCCTAAGTAAGCTCATGGGCTTCTAAATCCTATGCTCACATGATAGCACTTTCCAATTCCAACATGAATGAGAAGTAATTCTTATGGCACACTGTTCAAAAGTACTTTGTTCTTCATTCAAAAAGAGTATATACTTTGAAGCAATGAAGGATTCATCCAACTTTCAAAAAAATATCTAGGGAATGTCCAGTGGTCATGCCTTCATGTCCATAAATGATCATCTTCTACACATTTGAACCATTTTAGAACTACATTGTGGTTTTAAAATCCCCCTTTAAGTTAAACCAACTTGACATTAAAGTCTTGCATCAAMCCATARTAGACTTTTTTCAATAAAATGAGATATGGGTTGCATTAGGTTGGGCTACATTAGGTAGTGGCCATAATTAATATCTTGRATGATGTTGAAGTAATAATTTGGGACTGCAATAGGAACTTCCACTTATGAGTGGAAATTCATTAAAGAAAGTTACATTTTTAGGCCTTCATGTTGTAGCTATGTTAGAAAATATTGTAACTAAGATGACCATTAACTTATGTGGACAAAAATTTTAAAAATTTCAACAATGCCATGCCAAGAGGGCAAACCAGTCATAGGCCGGTTCACGTTAGATAGCCTAGAGGAAATTTCGCAGAGTATAGAACAGTTGTAGGGTTTATAGAGGGATTAGGGTTTCACAGTTGTCYGAAAGRCCTTCACCTCTGCTTCGGTTGTAGTCTCCTGCTGGCTATGGTGCTGCACTTGTCCTTCGGCCTCTAACTGATCTTCGGCTTTCACTTCCATCTTCGTCTTCATCTCCATTTCAATCTTCTTCGTCTTCYTCCTTGGTTTGTTCCCTGCGCATTCTCATCAGACGATCGATCCGGAGGTCGCAATGGCGGGAACCAAGGCGCGGAGCAACACGGAGAAGTACGTGGACACGAAGCGGAAAGACGACATCCGCCATGCCAACATGGTGGCCGCCAAGGCCGTCGCGGATGCGGTGCGCACTAGTTTAGGCCCCCGCGGCATGGACAAGATGTTGTCCTCGGCCAACGGCGACGTTATCATCACCAACGACGGTGCTACCATTCTCGACAAGGTGCGCCTTGTCGTCGGGTTTATTTCACGATCGTATTGCGCAATGAGGGTTTAGGGTTAGCGAGTTCTGAGTTGTGAGCGATTGGGAAGTCTGAGTGCACGTGGTTTCTGTTTTCCTGCGCTTGTAGATGGAAGTTATCCAGCCTGCTGCGAAGATGCTTGTAGAGCTATCGAAGTCGCAAGATATTGTTGCTGGTGACGGCACTACTACAGGTACTCCACTCACTCCTCATTTCTGTTCTATCTATCGATGATCGTTACTGGCGGCAAGACACCGAAATCGACAATGAGCATTTTTACGATTACGATGTTGTCGAGATTTTGTTATTTTCTTGTTGGCGACTGAAAGAGAATTCGAACGCACCAAAGCTTGCATTATTTGGAGACTGCATGCTAAAGTTATGGAGGTCAAAATTTTAATGGTGGATGCTCTAAAATTCCTTCTTCAGCAATAAGTACATATTGAAGAAGGGGATGCTCACCAACTGAGCAGCTGATCAAGTGGCGCTTTTGAGTGTCCTTACTGTAATACAATAAATGGAGGATTACAGATGGCGATGGTCTATGCTGATTTAGGGTGTTGGTTTCCACTCTGCAGTCGTGGTGTTAGCAGGAGCGCTATTGAAGCAATGTTTGAACCTTTTGGGGAAAGGCGTTCATCCCACGACAATCTCTGAAGCCCTTCACAAGGCGTCTGAAAAAGCTATTGAGGTGAGACTGGCTTGATTGTTTTGGCAATCTCTCTTGTGGTTGTCAAAATATTCCCGTTTTTAGAATTTTCTTGCAGATGGGTGGCACCGTGGCACTATCCTCAGCATGTGTTAAGCATTTTCAGCCTCTATTGTGTATGATTAGGTCAGAGAAAGTGTTTCGGTTACGCTATGTTAATACCGCATTGATTTGATGTTTTGG
The DNA here is from genome assembly GCA_006891605.1 of Pleurozium schreberi. Classification (NCBI taxonomy): domain Eukaryota; kingdom Viridiplantae; phylum Streptophyta; class Bryopsida; order Hypnales; family Hylocomiaceae; genus Pleurozium; species Pleurozium schreberi. Next base: position 7,320 of record VACF01000692.1, read on the forward strand.
GACGCAGGTTATTAAGTCTATGGCCATTCCTGTCGAGCTTACTGATCAGGATCAACTTATTAAAATCGCAAGCACTTCTCTTAACAGTAAGGTATGAGTATCGAATGACAATGTTGAACTTGTTTTTCTTGTTCATATGGGCGATGTTTGTGTAGAGTTATCTTGTTTAAGTTCTAAATGCCCTTATTTCTAAACGAGGCTGCATTCATACCTGTAGGAGTTAGAAATAAATCATTTAGGAAGGTTTAACGAAGGTAACAAAATGTACCATTAGGAAGATCAAATCACGCCCTACATTCTTGAATGATAGGAATATGTTTGAAAAGTTCCTATTATCAACTATTAGCTTCSAAAGTGGACTTTCTATTTAGATTGGACTCATCGGCGGAGGTTGCCTGGTGTCTACAAGACCGAGGATGAATGATTGCATTTCTGTCCTACAAGGAAAGATTCTTTGCCATTCATTGGACGAAAAACGTCCTCTGCGTCGATTAAGGGTTAAATTGCAAGATGTCTTCAGATTCTTGGAGTTATTGTATGTGGAGAGGTATTTTAAGTACAGGGCAATGCCCAAGGAAGAGGATATTTCGTGATATAAAGGGCCCACGATGAGGGCAGAGCTTGAGGAGGAGGTGGAGGTGCTTTACATGCCGAAATGCTTGACGACTATGCAGGAAAATCAAAGTTGGATGAAACACTTGGGACGAAATAACATATTTGGATGAAGAATTTGTAATGCTCGACTATCTCCTCAAAAAAGAGGGTACATCTCTTGGTTTGCATTAGTCCCCCCCTCTCTCGAAAAATTGTAGGCCATTAATTGTTTTCTTAAAAATTAAAACCACCCTTTCCTTGTTGATCTTGATACAAATATTGGGATATGAATATTGAGATATGTATATTGGGATATGGTATACTATATATATATGATATATATGGATACATAAATGAATACAAAAACCAATTAATCCATATCAATTGTCAAACAAGTTTGTTTTGAAAAATATAAGATTGAAGGGGGTATTAGGATTTTCAAGTTATTTTCAGATTAGATTATTTTTCATACCCCCCAATAAAATTGGAGGGGTTTTAAAAAATAATTCAATCTAAAACTTGTATGTCACTATCTCCTCAAAAGAGAGGGTACACAACCACGATTAACCCCTAAAGGACCGAGGCATATTTTGAAAAGAAATTATCAAAAACTGCCACTTTTAAAGGCAACAAGAAAAAAATGATAAAAAAAAAAAATTCAAAATTTCATTACACAAATTTCTACTAGACTTCTATGGGAATGTGTGAAAGAATGTCCAAAATGGTGGTTACTCTTTGGATTCATTTTTCAAGGCAAGTTGGTTACATGCTTGAAAAATTTCAAATCATTTGGAATTGTACAACATATAGGAAAAAAATAGTAAGTAGAAAGAAGTAGAAAATGACTCAAAATACTAAATTGTAAACAATCTATTTATGAAATTGAAAAATGCCAATCCCAATGGTTAAAATGTTGTAATAAACAATTTACCCCTACGCTTTTCATTTTTTTTCAAAAAAATAATAAATCAATTAAATAATGGATTTCATACTTTTCTAGACAGTAGAGATCAATCTATAACTACGCTCACACTACCCCCAAACTAAAACTCCTCATAACTTTTGGCTTAATGATCAAAATAGAATGATTCAAGCTTTCCACTTAGATAGAAATCTAAAGAACCAATTTCAAATTTTTATTTAAAAAAATAATGATTTTTAAAGAAGTTCTTTTGTTGCCCGAGTTGCCCGCCGAGCAATGAAAACTACATAGCATAAAATGACTTTTTAACTATGTAGTCAAAAGTTATGAGAATTGTTGGGCCTTAAAGCTACTCCATGGGCACATGTTTTGTGAAATTTCCAAAGAAAAATGATTAAAAACTCCACTTGTAGTGAGCTACCCAAAATTGCTATGTTGCCAAAAAAACGGAGTTTGAGCATTTAGGGGTTAAGAAAATCTTGCTTGCTTGATCCTGAAGCATGCTCCAAACAAGGCGTTGTTCTTTGTTGTTTTGCATTGCATAAGTCAGATTATGCCTTGCTTATGCACAAGTGGATGATGAATAGTTATAGGTTTACAAGTTGACAAAAATGTTGAATTGCTTTGATGTAGGCTTAGATTGGCTTTGAAGAAGGGATGATGTAAGGCTTCTAATGCGGTGAGGCGCTTTTCCGGATCCCAAATTATCAATGATTGAATCAAATCCAAGGCTAAATCACTCGCATGGGGAATGCGGCTTGCAAGGTTGAACATTGGGAATTTATTCTTGAACTCAATAGACGTTTTCATGAAATTGGTTCTAACTCATTAAGAATCACTACAAGCCCTTGAAAAGCAACCTAATGGGAATTGAAAAGTTCTTTGAGGCAAATAATAAGAGTTAAAGCATTTATATGCTCTATACCTTCAACTTTAAAATTTCATAAAATAATATTTTGTAAGAAATAGAAAATTATAAWACAACTTGGATTGTTTGTTTTTTAGTAGTATAACACTCAGACCAAAAAATCATTATGTAAACCAAGTACGTAGTAGGGACAGCCGGACAGGAAATAAATGCAATTGTAACAATCATGTCTAGCCCCYCAAAGCTAGAATCTTGGCTTCCGCTTGGATTTCAACCCCACCACTCAAGATTGGACACCATGGACATCATCCTTTCTGGTACCTTGTACATTAGTTGCTTAAAAAAAAAAAAAAAAATTTGGAGGTCAAACTATTGTGCAAGATCTTCCCACCTTCCCACACAAAATTTCAAGTGGATGAACATATTTACACTTTTGTCTTVCATAGTAGGATTCTTTTTCATCCATCAAATTGGACACATTGAGGCAGTTGCATCCTTACAAGGTTAAGTTCTAAGCTATTTGTGACGTTATTGAGGAGCTTRGAAATGCTCATTTATTTAGTTTTTCCGTGTTCTATTTCAATGACACAATATGCGTCATGTCTATCATAAAGCTTTAAATCCATCTTCAAAATCTAGTTGCACAAAAGTTGTCCATCCAATGTTCTCTCTCATGATGATGAAGGCCACTGCAGCTAYACCAACCCCAAGCTTACATGTAAGACAACAAGCTGAARTSGATGGAATTTTCTAGAAACTTGTYGAGTTTTACCTTGCATATGTACTTGTAGTCCDAAGAATTCATGGAGATCAAATTGGGAGGTTAGCTAGAATGCATTCTTCTTACAAACTTCATACTTTGTATATTTGAGGGTAAGGCATCTTCTCGAGGRTCTTTTGCCAAAATTAGGTGTCATGAACTGGAGGATTAAACTCAAATGTAGAAAGGGCCTTTTCTAGCAAACAAGTCAAGATTAATGATGTYTTTTTAGCAATGTTCTTTTTGCTAAACAACATATGAGGAATTGATAAGAAATTTGAGCAAGGTTTTTGATTGAAAATGACATTGTAGATGGAAAAAGCAAAGCCCAATAATCTAGACGTTGATTTGGTACTTGTTTCTAATGTTGTTATTACTTTTGTTCCTAAGTGAAGGAAYTGTCTTATAATCATTGTCTAAAATAGAATGGGATTGGTGTATAGCATTCAATATGTTCATATCTATACTTAGTTGATCTGCATCAATTTTCATCTTTTAATCCAATGTCTTGTAGTAGTGCAAGCCCTTTTGGGACCAATAGCTAGTATCTAAAGTTTTGTCTAAATGTGTTGGTAATGAAACTTGCTAAGATTTTGGAATAAAGTACTTGGTTGATTGGGATTACTTTTGTAAGGAATGAGCTTAGTTACAACAAATTATTGATTAGCTGATCCTTGTCCTCTTGTGGGACCTCCTAGGGTTCCAACTCTTCTGTCTTGATTTGATGGTTGTTTGGTTGGTCATTCCACTCTTTGAGCTTGGGAACTCTCGACACCAAAAAGAGGATCAAGCACTTGCAATCTTGATGATTGTGCTACTTATTGAACTCCGTTAGATTTTAAGCACGTGAAAAAATTAGTGATTAGGATTTTTTTGAAATTGAATGAGTTTTTTCTATTTAGATTTAGATTTTTATGATCAATCCTCACTTGGTTTTTGGTAACTCTTGGAGAGCCCTAAGCTGCGGAAAAAAAAAATGGACCATGGCTTGAGGGTACCGAGAAGAAGCAACAAGTGGGAATTGATTATAAAAATCTAAATCTCAATGGAACAACCTCATTCAATTTCAAACAAATCCTAATTAATCACAATTTTTTTTCCTTCTTCAAATCTAGCAAAGTCTAATAAGTAGTACATCAAGGTTGTTTAAGGGACCGCTTAATAGGTCCATGGTAATATATAGGTACTAAAATTTACTAAAATAATAAATTTCAACCAATTTTTTTAAAATGGAATCTCTAAAACAATTGTATGCTCACAATCTCGCAAGCTCATGCTCACACGCTTATAAAATAGCAACCTTGCATTCTAAAATGTCATTCCCTTCTTTGCAAGGATAAAACAAACAATGTCAAATTCATGGATTGGMGTCAAGAAATAATAATCTAGGGAATTAATACATTGCATACGATTGCAATGAATAAAGTCTCTTGCATGTCACTTTAAAACTACCGTGTATGTGAATCCAATCGATTAACCCTTCAAAAAAACATGTTGTGCTTGATCATTTTGTCTCTTTTTAACAATTGCCGTACCCAATATTGATATTCTACAAATACTCCATCAACTTGGAACACATGATTATATGAGAGAACATTCTCATAATTTTTTAATATTGTTTTTCTGACAAGTCTATTTTGGAGCTACTTGTCTTTCTTAGTACTTGATTATTTACATTTTTTTTATTAACCTAGATGCAAGGCATGAAAAAACGAAGAAAACTAATGAGGGTTGAATTTTACAAAGAGACCTCAAAGGTTGTCTATGCCTTTAGCAAAGAAGAAGGGATAGTGTTATTTCAACACTTAATTAAAGCTTGGGTGTTCTTCATGCTACCATCAACAACTTCGTAGTTTTTGAGATTTTGAAATTTTGAAATTTTAGTTTTTTTCATTTTTTTCATTCTTAAAATTGAACTTTTTTATTTATATTATAAATTATTTTTAAATTTTGTAAATTTTATTAAATTTTCATAGATTCAAAAAATTTAAAGTCCCTAAGTATGATATTTATTTTGTATTTAAGTATTTAAATTTTATAAATGCAATATTTTTCTTAATTAAAAATGATATAGGATTTTTGTAGAATGATTTATAAATGACAAAGCTACAACTAATAATAATTAAGGATCATCACAAATGTAATAAAACCATAAAGACATGATGTCTTACTTAGATAGAAGGATTGATGTTGTTTGCGTTGTTGACAATTATGATCAACTTTTAAATTATAATTATGAATTTTCAAAATGTTCAAGATATAAATTTCAAGATATTAATTGATGCTTACAATCTTGAAATTTGGAAAGTCGAAGGTTGTACACTCAAATGTCTAAATCTTTGCATTTTACATTATACAATTTGAAAATTTAAAATTAAATTGATCAATTTATTAAAATTTAAATATATGCGAATTTTTTATTTTATACGTATTATTATTTTTTTGTTTAATTTTTAAAGTTAATTGACATGAAATAGTCTCACTATGAAGTTTTTATTGATTCCCAAATTGGTCTTTAGGAAAATAGATATGCTCAAATTCCAGTAGTTTACTTGTTTTAGTTTTTTGAATTAAAACAAACCTAAGTATCTTAGCTCTCACAAGATTTCAAAATTATATCCCCATAGCGACTCCCCCCAAAGGCCAAAACATATATGAATGGCAAATTTCATTAGAAGAATGGTGAATTTCGGTTACTTCAATACTTTTTATAGTTCATACCGCGCGGTTGAAAATGGCACATTGAATACAACCAATTTAATGAAATTCGCCCTTAAGCAGCAGTATTCTAGCCATGTGCCTAGGATAGGTGTAGATTTCAAATATCTAAGATTGATATAGTTTTCAACAATTGTGACATCTCGGATGTAAACTGTGAAAGTGACATCTAGGACAAGTGTAAATTTTTAGTCATCTACGACATATGTAGACATGAAAAATCAATGACATATTTAGATTTTCAATTTGGATCTTTGTAAAAATTAGATTCCTAGAAGGTCGTTTGATTTTCCTATTCCAAAAATAAATAAAAAAGGACCAAAATCTCATACTTGGAATGCCCAAAACATCCAAATAACATTTCAAATTTGAAAGAGCTTTAGGGATTCAATCCAATTAATTTCATAATTTTCCAATGCTCACACAATATTTTATGAATTTTTAAATTAAATATATTGAGGACCTACTAATTCCACTAGACTCCCGGGCCTTTCAAAGGAAAAACTTCAATATTTGCTCTCAATGGTTGCTCTTGAAAACTTGCATTGGTTCTAGGTGAATGAAGGTGGCCATCGAAGGTCCAAATATAGGTGATGTAGAAGGGGTGGTGACACTTTTAGGTGAGAAAAAATTATTCATGAAATTGACCATAATTCCACCCAATTTTGCATAGTGTTTTTGTAAGTGAAGTCTACTATCTTGAGCAACAATATACATTGATCTTTGGTGCRATAGGAGCACRATAGGAAYTAATTTTGAAAATTTGGGGTCTTCTTTCACACCATTGGAAAGATACAAAAATTGCACTTCCAATGGTGTAAGCCACATGCCTTGCAACTTTTAGAACTCCAACTTCACCTAGCAATTTCACTTAGCTTTCTAATGGTATATAACTCATTCAATCCATTTGGTGAAAACTCAAGGAAGCTACATCAATTCCTAGAAGGGGTTTGCACCAAAACTTGCACCAAAACTTGCACCAAAGCTACTCCCAAACCGCCGTTTTTAGTACAAGTATCAAATTTTTGACCATTGCAAGATATTCAAATTCAAATTCTCTAAGATCATTTTTTTGGCCATGCAAAAAACAGGGCAACAACACTATAAAAGCCCATTTTTCTATGAATAAATGTCCAAAATGGTGGTGTTTTTTAAATTATTTTTCCTTGCCAAGTTGTCCACATGCTTGAAAATTTTCAGATCATTTAGAATTGTACAACATATAGGAAAATATCAGTATGTAGATCGTAGTAGATAATGATTCAAAATACTAAATTTTTAAGAATTTAATTATGGAATTGAATAATGCAAATCCCAATGGTTGCAATGTTTTTATAAACAATGTACATCATATCATTTTTTTTCCCATAACTATTGAAAATTGAGTAAGATGAAGCACTTTAAAGTTTATTTTAGAGGAGAGAATCTATAACTACCTGCAAACAAAAAATCCTCATATTTTGACTCATTGATCAAAAAGCAATCATTCAAAGCTTTCCATTTATATATAACTCTAGAAAATCGATATCAAATTTCTTTTATAGAGAAAAGTGATTTTTTCTTATCTGCCTAGATGGCCTATTTACAAAAAAAAGTGACATGTTAGGCCATAACTTGTGATTAGTATTTCCAAATGTCATGAAATTCAGTGCATATGAAAGATATTCCTTGTCTCCACCTTCTATTAAAATTTGGGCTAAAAATATGGAAATCTCCAACCACATGTACTTGCCCAAAATTGTGATGTAGCCAAAAAAACGCATGCCAATCCTTTAGGGGTTAAATGTGATGAAGTATCAAAGGCACCATCAAGTATCAAGACATTTTTGTATGGTTGCATGAAGGACTAAATTTATTGATATGTTGTTCAAAAGAAATGTAGAGAGGTTTTTATTATAGTGAACTTCATTGTTCTTCATCAATCCTTAAAGGATATTGGACATTTGAATCAAGGTGGGAATTCTCTAGAGCAAACCTTCACTTTTCATTGCTTGAGATATGTTTCATCACATTTACCTTTCATAAACAAGGAAATTACATAATCCAAGTTCATTTGGTTTTCWCTACCATATATTAGGGTTCATTGTATATTGGACCTGCAAAATACAATAATTTTTTTTACAAAAAGGAATTTTTCTTCCATAGTTTAATAATACAAAATCAATAAACATCAATACATCAGAAAACTAGGAAAACTTCAACAAATCTTTGCTTCTTTTACAAATTCAATCATAGGCAATGAAAATTTCACATAGAATAATTCAAATCATAATAATATCAAGTATTTTGTTCTTAACTTCAAGATGGGTGCATAAAGCCATGATAGTGACTAATTCATTCATGAAAAAAAATTCACACTGTGCCATGGTTGTAAGWGGCCCTAAAAAATTACATATAAAGACTACATTGCCAATCCACTCAACAAATTTCTTAGTTAGACTTGAAGTTTGTACAATAAAAAGCTCCTCGAGTGTACATCACAACTACTAGCTTAAGGTGTTCATTGAGGTAATAGTTGATCTAGCTCTTTCAAAAACAAATAAGCTCCAAGCATTTCTCATCTTCTTTTGAGCCAAGAATTTGAACAATTTCATCCATGACTTTGTAAATATTAAAACATGAAAATTACACTAGAAAATAACAATATTAATATGCCACTTGGAAATTGTTGTCCTAATTATTTCATAATCAAAGAAAAAAGGTTTTGAATTACATACCATAAAACAATAGTTGTACCAATAAAAGAAATTATATATATATATTATTATACTAATGCAACTCTTACTATTTCTAATGCATAGGAAATTTCTTATGCATTGGATTTTATAATTTTTGCCTCCAAGCTTGTGAAGAAATCAAAATCTTCAAGTACACCATTATTCATGGTACAAATCACCTTATCATTTGCCACAAGTGCAACCTCCTCAAYTAGGTCATTCAAACCAAACTTCCATTTAATGTATAATTACTAGTTGGAAGAATTCAAATATTTGTAAGAGTTTAGAATTTATCATCCAAGTATACAATATTTTTGTTGCTATGAAAATCAAAATAAAGATATTATTTGCAAGTCCAAAGTGCAGTTCACACACACATATATGTGACAATAACATTTTGTATTTGTAATAAGGTTGTTAAAGTTGACATAATTAGAAAAAGTATACATGTCCTAAAAGAGTGTCAAATAATTATAATGTGTAAAATTCAAGTAAAAATAAAAGAATTTGACATAAATTTGATATTGTTATACCATCTCTTTGTTAATGTTAAATAATTAACCAAAAAAATTGGAAAATTACTCAAAGCAAAAAAAAAAATTTAAAGGATGTATCTCACCATTCTCACCTCAACCATATTATTGCCATTTACGTCAATTTGCAATTAAGAAAGAAATATTTTGTACTTAGATAGAAGTAGACAAAGTTGTTTCAATAATGAAATCCAAAATAACAACTCAAAAATTCAAAGCTTTAGCCTCTTAGATTGCATGGACTTTGTGAGCTTTTGATATTCAAGAAGAATTATGGGACTTTTATTGAAACAAGACTTTGCATGATATATCAATACACACAATTATGGATTGCACATCGATTTTCACTTGTGTTTGCTTTGTTGCATAAATGAAATAGATTTGAAATCAAATTACCTTACTAGCACCAAAAGCACAATTGTGGCTTTTTAATATTTYTSTAAAATAGTTAATGTCTTCAATAACCTTTTACCATCCAAAGCTTTTACCATCATTTGTGTGAGATTGTAAGTTCTCCATGCCYGTTTGCTCTGCTTGTTACATGATGTAAGTCATTTTACACAATCCTSTGAAAAAATCATATATAATTTTCTATTGCCATTGCACAAATGAAGATACAAGTTCAATTGTCTCCAATAGTAATGTCATATGTAAGTGCTACAAAATGAAAAGCCACAAAATTTCTTTCATTGTACTAATTACTTGGGCTTATATAAATGCAATTATCTTTCAACAAGAGCTATCTTTACTATAGAAAATACCACTTTCAACCTCATGAACTACTAAAACATAATCTCTTAAATTTTTTGCCCTTGCACACACACTACATCTTACAACTTTAATCACCTTAGTTCAAGTAAATATAAAACTCATTGAAGCAAGCACCTCTCTAATTTTATAGAGAACAAATGAATGAAAAGGTCATGGAGGAGTGGAGATGGAACTTGCAAAGAAGTGGGTGTCAATGAGATCTACTTGGGCAATAAACCTATTCACTAARTGCAAAAAAACTAGCAARGAGATTCATTTGGAGGAAAAGTGGGAAATTGTTCCARCAACAAAAAAGACACAAACWAGTGGTATAGACTACAATATAAAGAAATTATAAATGCAAAAAAGGCACAATAGTTTGGTAACAATATGGGATTGGATTGGAATCATTTAGCTACATGTTCTAAATATAAACTTTTTGTTGTCAAAAATATTATTTTATGTAAGACTTTTATGTTTTTGTAGTCAAATTTGACACGATTTTTCTAATACAAAAAGTATTTGTAACCATGTATAGTAGTTTAATTTATAATTATGATAACTTATTTCTTTGGAAGTCTTAACACATCATTTGGACTAACTATGGTCATTCATATTAGGCAATGAACTTTAACTATTTTATCTTAAACTTTAACTTAATTATGCCTTTGATTCTTTAAACCAAGAATTTTGTTCTYGAGCTACATGGTATTGAGTTTTAAAGCATTTATTACGTCTTGCTTGTTTCTATTTTCAATCTTTAAACTTTGAAAGGCAAACAARTGGAAAAGTATTACATTAGTGTTATTACAACCACTATCCATAATGTTGCATGTTTAATTTTCTTAAGTTATGGATACTAAATTGAGGTTTACTAAATTGAGAGCATAACCAGTCTTGATTTGATGACTTTGTGACTATGAACCTTAAACCACTAATTCTCGATGGCATGATTTCAAATTTTTTTTGAAAAATTAAGAAACAATGGCCTTGAGCTCATGATCCTCTTGAAGCAAACTTTTAGCAATGCAAGCAATGAAGTATTGTTTTATGATTGTAAGGTATCAAGTTACATTGACATTCAAACCTTRATCTCTTGGTTTTCATTGTCGAATAAGTTTTTTGAGGACATCAATTGAAGTAAACATTACATTCTCCTTCAAAAAAAATATTTCTCTTTGAAGACTTAATATAGCAACAATTATGGTTCACCATATGGTGATTTTTGAATGTTGAATTTAAACAAAAAGAAGTTCATTAATGCCCACAATTGCACTTCTGTGGTTACATCAAATGAATATCGGATAATAACTAAAGATGCAACTATGATATCCATTGAAAAAAATTGAAGYCAAAAAACTTCTAAAGCAATATATGCTCAATATTGGAATTTGAAATTAACATTTTATAATTACTTCCAATTAAAAGATAACTTATGATAGCAAATACTTTTATTATCAASAKAAGAACTTGAATAAATAGACATTAGAAACAACAATAAAATTTCTCATTTTCTCCTCTTTTGGTCTCAATATTTTTGTTTATGTTTAAATTTGCTCAAGAGAGACTCTAATAGATATTGCAACCTACAGGAAGTGGATTTGCTTGCAATAATAAAGGATGATCATATTTGAAGTGTTTTTAAAACACTGTTAATGTATACTCTTTTGATGTGTGAGTGTTCGTCAATATTTGCAATATAGAGTAACTAGCGGCGTTCACTTAGGTTTGTCATTAGGTAGTAACAAATGACTACCCCAAGAAAAATAAATATAGACAAAGTATAGTCAATCTCGTTGCTTTGATCAGGATCCATCCATATATAATTTCAAAATTCTAGCCTCAAAACTTCAATATTTCAAAAAATTGAAATTGTTGATTCAATACAATCTCTTRATATCAAGAATGGTGATATTACAAATTTTGAGAACTCCTTGGAAGGTATACTCAATTGCCACACATGTAGCTGCACCTACACTCAAAGCAAAACAAATTTTCAAGATACCAATCCAAAGAGAAGAACTAACCCATGAACTCGCTATGAATTGAAAAATCCAAAGTGCAATAGAAATAGAGGAATAAAGTGCAAGAAAAAACAAACAAACTTCAACAATACACCTCCATTCCATTTTAGAAAAAAACACAATTTTTCCACAATTTGATTTGAAGTAATCTATAAAAATCCATGTCACCTTGTATACCAAGCCATAATTATGAATTTCAATTTCAAAGGTTTCAAGTSACAAGGGATTTTCATAGGAAGAGGTGCGACATTTCAAAGTTAAAATTCAAAGCCTTTATCGCTTGAGGGATTAAACTCTTCAACCTCTAAATAAAAGTATTTCGGGAATTCTAGCAATGCATTTTTTAGTATAATCAAATGTCATAAATATGGAGGTATTGATCCACTTTTTAGGGTCATGAGACTAGTGGATTGTAAACTAGAAGTGTCATGGATTAAGTAGGAAAAAATTCAATAAATAGAATTAAAGCATAAAAAGTTATAATTTTCAATAATATAAAAGTTGAACTAATTTATTACGGAGTACTTTTGATAGTGACCTGAATATTTCAATCGTCAATACATACCATAGCATGATAGTACATTTGACACATTATGGCAAATAATTCAAATGACAATATTGAATGGGAATGTTTTAGGCCTTYTAAATCAATTTGTCAATTTTTGAGCTACGAGACGCACCTTAAGAGGCACAAATGTCCAAAATTTTCTTAATAAAACACAATTTCCAGTTGCCTATTTTAAACTCTATGATTGATCATGATTGACCACTTGCGTATCTTATAGTCTAAGATTCTAAGGCCAACCATTTTTTGTTTCATTTAATTTGAGGTAGTTCATTGGAGTATTAATTAAAAGCTATTTTGACTCATCGATAAAACAATACGTGGATTTTGAGAAGGCAACGTATCATTAAATGTTTTTTCAGTGCCGTAGGAGAGTGTTTCGGGGTTGTTCACCGAAACTATTCCTTGCGCACAAACCAGCCACTGCTGATCTGAAATTTTGAATTAGTATTAAATAAGAAAAAAAGATTCAAAAATCTTAAAAAATATAAAGAAATTGAAAACTGATTTTTTTTAAAATCAAAAAAATATTATTTTTTTAATTATTTTTTAATATTTAATATTTCATTAAAGAAATTAAATAATTAGTATTATCTGACGTGGTAGTCTCTCTATCACATCAAATTGCCTACATGGCATAGCTCTTAGAGTTCCCAATGCCTTTCCACAACTTGAGAACTCAAAATGTTTTAAATGCCCCCAAAACATCTAATGAATATTTTTTTTAAATGACATTAATTGTGATCATTAGGGAGATTTTTATTATAATTTATCAAAAATACAAGTATATTTTTAGGTTCTCTATTCTAGAAAATCTTTCGAAAAGGTACATTCAAGAGAAATTGTCAAGAAATTGCCAATCTTAGTGTAAACCAATTGTTTAGAGAACATAGTTGAGACTAGTAGAAGAAATAAAATAATGTTTTTATGAGTTTCCCTTTGGTAGATGCATGCGGCATGCCTGCCTAGTGCAGGAATAGACAACAAAAATTTCAGCTCTAGATCATTAATTTGGGTATTCCCCAATACTAGAAAACCCTAAATTGGAAAGTGTGACAAATTAGCTAAATTTAAATTTAAATATAAAATGACTCTTGAAAATTTCTATATAATAAAGAATCTGATTGTCATCAAGTTAGACATTTCCAATAAAAATTTCAAGTTAATGAGGGCATACTTTAAATGTTATAGTAGATGACAACTCCATCATTTCAAGTGTGATGCAAAATAGTACTCCATACTAGTCTTTCATGCAATCACCCTTGATTGGAGTTGGAGGTTGGGAATTTAGAAAAATTATGTTCTATCACTAGATGCTACATGTACAACAACTACATTTAAATTGGGTGTTAATAAAATTGTCCCTTGTAAGTCACTATGTGTTCAAAAGATAGGTAGAAGACAATGTGATGATGTGAATTTGACAATGTAACATTGACATTGAGAAACTAAAAAAGTGAAGCTTTTGGGCATTTATACCTTAGCCATTTATAGTTGTAGCCTAATCTTTTTGTAATTGACAAAGCCCAAAATCTTTCATTAGTCCCCGTATAGTAGCGCAAAGAATAATGGAGACCTACCTTGTATGCTWAATATGAAACTTTGTACGTTTTGTGAATTTGCCAAAGTAAAATGCACTTGGATTGATATGAAAATATTTTTTAATCATTTCTTCCWAATCAGAAGATGTAAGTATAGTTTCAAATCCGGTTTCAAATCATGATTCATTATACAATTTCTTTTGATAAAATCCTCAAAAAAAATTAAAACACATTCTTCATAGTACAACTTAGCTTTGTCCAAGACCCTTTTGGTCATTAGGGGTCATCAGTAACAAATTGTATCAGAGACATTAATTTGTTAATAATATTAAAAATTTGTGATAGTATTGAACAATATATCAATAATTTTATTCAAAATATATAAAACCTCCTATTTTATTTCAAAATATTTATTCCAAAAATTATAAGATATGAAATCAATAGATRTGGTAAAACATTAAATGAACAATAAGCACATTTTGCGCTTTGGCTTTTATTGGGCAAGCCCTTGCAAAGTCAATAATTTGTTTTCTTTCACGCACAAATTTGATCAAGCAAATGTGTCAATGTGAATTCTAAGGTGAAACATACTTTTTTAACCCCTAAAATTATTTGACTATGTTTCACCAAAAAACACTCAAAATGGTTTGATTTCATGTCAAAGGTCCCTATAAAATGACAAAAAAAATCTTGTTGCATTTGACAGTAAAATCTAGTAGTAAACTACTTCATTATGTTGTCAAATGAAAAAGACTTGAAGGTCCGTTTTGACTACCAAATTGGAAGATTATAACATTTGAAATTGAAATTCTTTTTTGAGGGCATTCAAATTCCGAGCAACTTTAATTTGGAGAAGCTTTTGCACAAGTTAATTTCACTTTTTTACTCTTTGTTTTTTTAAGGCAAAGTTGGTTACATTTTCGAAAAAAATTATAACGTCTCAAATTGGGCATTATGTACCAAAATACTACAATAGGAAAACTAGCTTCAAAAAAGTTTCATATAAAGTTTTTTTTATGGCTTCTACATATTGTGATTTCTTTAACATATGAATGGTGGAGATCTAGATTTCAACTAGACCTATAAGAGAAAATAAAATAAAAAAATCGATCAAATTTCAAACTTTGGCAAGCTTGATCATTCTATGTTGAAGTTGAAGGAAAGGGCACTTTGGCATATTGGGCCTTGCATGGAAGGACCTTGGGTGACTGGGTCAGGGGTAGCGAATTCCGATTCATCTTGAATCATTGACAGTGTTCCCTTCAATTGACATACTTTTYCCACGTAGTCATACATGTTCCCCTCAATTTTCAATTTGTTTCCCTAATCCGTGAAATACAGTAGAAAATTTAGCAATTTTTCAAATTCTTTGGCAAGTACTTCACATAGCTTCAAAATCCACTTGATTTGTGTATGTAGTCTAATGAGAAGAGAAGTTATCAATACAAGAGAGGTGGTGGAAGTTAAAATAACTATGTGGGATACGTGAATTAGAATTAGTTTGAGCTCAACCTCTCATAGTTGAGTGAAAACTAGGAACTGTGTAGAATTTTAGGCCTCAATCTGATATAGTAGAATAACTTTTTTCCAAAAACTTTGAACTAAGAAAAGTTGTTTTATCAAGTTAAATTTTATCTCCAAGAACCCATTTTGGGATTTCAAGGCTCCCATCAAAAGTTATGGACAAAATTCAAAGAGCATGTACAAAAATGTTAAAGAAAATGTCTCTTCCAACATGCACAAGCTTGACTACTTTTTAGTTCTAGAGAGCACACTCATCAATCTTGCGATGAATAATGATGAGGCCAATAGAAGCAAATAAGAGCCTGAATGGTCTCTCCCATGTGCTGTAGAACAAAGGCAAAGACAATTTTTTGTACCATCCTCAAAAATCTCCAGCTTCTTCTTTCCTGTTGCCATGGATGTTGTGTTGTGTCAATCCTCGCTGCCGCCCTTGATGGTCATATGTTAAAAAAAAATTAGTTTAAAAAAAAAAATTAAAAAAATCTTCAGTTTCACCAACGTGCAAAAATAAAAACACAACTGAAGCACATGTTGCCATTTCTCGTCGGTGGAATGTTGATTGTGACCCCTGAACAATCAATGAAATGACTTCAGTCTGGTCCATCCAAACACATGCACTAGTAGAAAATTCAGTTTTTCATGTTCATTTGGTCGCGTTGATCCGGTCACTTTTTGACAAAAAAAAAAACTGTTGAATATGGATGGCATCGAGCATCTCCTCTCCTAACGTGCCGGATAAGAATGTGCATTTCGGGGTACATTTGGACGTGCCGGTAACTCCTCTTGAGCGAGCACATGAAACGGAGAAGTCCTTCAGGAGAAAAAACAGCAAACACGAGTTGTGAAATCATGAATGAAAAGCCTTTTAAATCTTGTTGTAGATGAGTGAGAGCAGGCAAGAATGGTAGATACAATATATGTCATGGCAGCGAGGGAAAGAAGCCACTCCAAACCAACTTCACCGCCACAACATTCAGTCTCTTCAGTCCGCATCAGCTCCCTTTGCGACAAGCTTACTCGTCGGAACCAGACTCTTGGGACTTGCATTGAACCAGCTACTCGTGAAGCCCTTGTGCGTGCGCCCCAATTCCATCAGTTGCAGCCACCTCCTCAAAGTCCACCCTAGCGGGAGTGTTTCTTCAGGCCGACTCAGTGGGCGCGTCTTGGGAAAAAGGCTTGACCCACTTTAAGCCCACTGGAGTGCGCTCTCAACCGAAGGTATATAAGGGCGAGAAACTCAAGGCAATTGTAACACACATTCCTGAAGCAATCAGCTCTTCATTGGCAACTCTCGAGCTCTCACACACACAGCGCTCTCAGTTTCTCACTTGGAATCGCACAAGCGATTCATCCGCGTCCAAGGCATTCACATACATTTCCAGTTATCAGTGAAGAGCGAGCCATCATGACCCAGCGCGGCAGCATTTGGGTGACCGTGGCGGTGTTCGCGAGCATGGCGATGCTGYTGCCCATGCTGGCCGTGGCCGCCGACGCCGACCCCCTGCAGGACTTCTGCGTGGCAGACAACTACACACAAGTCACCATCAATGGCTTCCCCTGCAAACCAGCCAACAAGGTGTCCGCCTCCGACTTCAAGTCCTATGCCTTGACCAAGCCCGGHGACACCAACAACCCCAACTACGCCAAGGTCACCCCCGCCTCCGTGATGGAGTTCGCGGGATTGAACACGTTGGGCATCTCMGCGGCCCGCATCGACTTCGCCAAGGGCGGCATCAACCCCCCGCACACGCACCCACGCGCCACGGAGCTTCTGATCGTGGCCAAGGGCGAGCTGTACGTGGGCTTCGTGGACACCACCAACACTTTGTTCGCCACCACCATCAAGGMAGGCGAGCTCTTCGTGTTCCCCAAGGCCCTGGTGCACTTCCAGCTCAACGTGGGCAMSGGYCCTGCGCTGGCCTTCTCGGGCTTGGACAGCCAGAACCCGGGAGTGCAGCAGATCGCCACGGCGTTGTTCAAGCCGGACATCAAGGACGAGGTGTTGGAGAAGGCCTTCCGCATCGGCGAGAAGACCGTGGACATGATCCAGAAAAACATCCGCATGTAAGCTGGAAGGAATATTTCACCCTGCCAACAAATCAATTGTTGGGCACATACACTCAGGGTACGAGCTAGCCGAGATTCATTCATTGGCCCAGACAGTTTGCGAACATCACAATATGACAGAAACAGTACTTACAGTACAGTACGTTCATTCAGAAATAGGATCTCAGAGTCCAGTCACATAGACTGGCAGACGGTTGAAGAAATTTCTTTTGCCGCATATTGTACTCAATAAAGCCATTTCAAGACGCTTAGAGTTCGCAATGATCGGTGCACATGGTTTTAGTATACTCGCAGTCATCTGCAAGGTGCACTTTCTTATCTAAGATACATTGTTGGTACCTTWTTGATTTCCAATTCTGCCAAAGATTAGTGCTACACTGTGAGGATCACTWCTTGGTCTTCTGCACTTCCCTGCTGGATGCGAGTGACTTTTGCCTGCGCAGGAAGTCACTAGCATACAACCGATTCCGCATACATCGGGATGGAACCAACTCATGGAACTCTTTTTAACACATCAATTGGGAAATGAAAATCATGAATATCCAAAAAAATTTGATGATCATAATCAATTACAGAAAGTTCGACTACATAGTACAGCCGTCACTAGACGTTTCCGGCAAAGCCTATACATTTCGCACTTCTTCTATCTCTATATTTTCAAGATTAATGTAGTGTACAATGTWAAGAATGGATGCTGTGGTCCTCAGGACTGCAATGAATGTGCATCTGGAATACYGGTCGTCCTACACAAATGAATCCTGAACATTGGTTCAGAAGAATTAATGGTATGCTAGCCTGTGCTTGCTCAAGCTTCATTCAATCAACTCCGAATGCTGATGACATTACTGCTGAATCCCAAATCACGGTCTCTGGATATCAACTGCGCGCCRTTCGCGACTTGATGACGGCGGCTTCCCATCCTCGAGGACGCCTCGAATTCGTCATCGCTCGTAGTGCCCAAATGGTTGGGTCGATTCCTTCGCTTCAGTCGCAAGCACGCCTTGCTTGGGAAACATGAAATCTCCAACAACGGCTTCTTCGGCACCGGCAGGCACTTCACCAAGATCGCCAGCGGAATCGCTACCAATCCAATGCCCACACACAATCCCCACCACTTGATCTCCAAAGCAGTCGTCTCCGCAAACTTATTTAAAAACGTCACGATGATCACCTGCAAGAACGCGGTGATGGCGATGATCGACAGRAACAAGTAGTTTCTGTGAATGCCTTGAAACGCATTGAAAGCCTCGGGACGACGTGCGTTGATCTCATTGAACAGCTGGCAGAACACGAAGGCGTTGAAGATGATAGTGTTACGCTCCAGCACTTGCTCTTCGTGCGTTCCCTTCAGTCCCAAAATTTCGATCCCGCGGTACGTGAGGATGAGGAGGACGATGATCTGGTAAGTCGCTTGGCCGAAGATGTTGCGCCACATGATGTTGGTGATGAGCGGCTCGGTTCGTCCGATGGGCTTCTTGTCCATGAGGGCGTCCGTTGGAGCTTCTGTTGCGAGCGCGAGCGCGCCCATGGTGTCCATGATAAGGTTCACCCACAAGAGCTGCACGGCGGTGAGGGGGACCTCCCCCGAGCTGATCGCTGCGACGAAATTGATCGCGAGCGCGACGACGTTAACTGTGAGCTGAAACTGAATGAACTTCTGGATGTTGGCATAGACGGAGCGACCCCACCGCACCACTTTCACCACCGACGTGAAGTTGTCATCGAGGATGATGATGTCGGAGCTCTCTTTCGCGACTTCYGTCCCGGCGATGCCCATGGACAGACCAATGTCGGCTTCCTTGAGCGCCGGCGCGTCGTTCGTCCCGTCGCCAGTGACGGCCACCACGTCGCCGCGGCGCTCCTTGAGCGCTTTCACGAGCTTGAGCTTGTCCAATGGGGAAGATCTCGCCATCACCACCAGATTGTCCAGTGCCGGGCTGTTGAGCATCTCCTCGTCCCAGGTGCGAAAGACTTTGCCCTCCACCACCAGGTCTCCKTCTTTCAAAATTCCGCATTCGGCAGCGATGGCTTTCGCGGTGAAGACGTTGTCTCCCGTYACCATGCGCACCTTCACGCCCGCGCGTTGGCAGCGCGCCACGGCCTCACGCACTCCGGGGCGGCAAGGATCCTTGATTCCKGCTATGGCCATCAGGGTGAGCCCMTCGTCCGGCGCCTTCCAATCCGACCGAGCATCTTCGCTTTCAGGAATTTCGGCTTCGTCGAATGGTCTATAAGCAAAGGCGATGCAACGGAGGGCTTGAGCTGCCATGCCCTCGATCATGCCGTTCCACTCCACGCGTTTCTCGCTAGTCATGGGCTGACACTTTCCGTTGGAATCCACCCAGTGRTCACAGAGGTCGAGAATGATTTCAGCTGCGCCCTTCCAATGCATTTCCACCTCGCCTTTCGCGTTTTTGTACACCACCCCTGCGCGTTTCTTCTCCGAGTTGAAAGTCTCCACATGCAGCACCTCATTCTCGTGACGGATTGCGCGAAAGTCCATCCCCAGCTTGAGACCCCATGTCAAAATCGCGGCTTCTGTTGGACTGCCMGTCACTACTGGCTTCTCTCCTTCCTTCGGAGGAGAGACGTTCCCATTGCTGTTCAAACAGACGGAATTCACGAGCGATGTTCGCAAGCTCACAGGAAGCGATTCGGCATCCGCGAGKGACTCTTCGTCCTTCATCTCCCCCGCCAAGCAAACTCTCGTGACGGTCATCTGGTTGGTCGTGAGTGTACCGGTTTTGTCGCTGCAAATGGTGGTGGCCGATCCCATGGTCTCGCAAGCGGCTAGATGCCGGACTAACGATTTGTCAGCCATCATCTTGCGCATTGAGTACGCCAATGTGAGCGTCACTGCAAGGGGTAAACCTTCCGGCACGGCCACGACCACAATCGTTACCGCAATCGAGAAAATACTCACCATGTCCTTGATCACCACCATCGCCCTCCGATCCTTCGCCGTCGCGTCCTTGTACGTGATCGCGAAGTATCGAATCACCAAGATGACTAAAACCAGCGTCGCTACGAAGAGCCCCACTTTCCCAATCAGAGTCGCCGCGCCGTTCAGCCTCACCTGAAGAGGCGTCTGCTCGCCATTGTCGGYGCTGATGGATGCCATCACTTGCCCCCATTCSGTGTTCAGCCCCACGCCCGTCACCAGCATCGTCCCTTGCCCGTCCTGCACTTTGCATCCCGACAGCAGAAACGGCCGCGTCTTGTCCTTCTTCACGGGCAAGCTCTCGCCCGTCATGGTGGACTCGTCGATCGAGAGCGAATGCCCCTCCACCAGCACCCCATCTGCCGGAACTTGCCCTCCAATTGACAACGGCACAATATCGCCCACCATGAGGTCGAAAATGGAGACTTTCTGTCGTCGCCCAGCTCGGAGAACTTCCAGTTGAATATTCTCCTTCTCATCGTTCAAGTTGCGGAAGTTCAACCCCTGTTTGTAGTCGCTGACGGCCGTGACGACGATGACCAAGATCACCGCGAAGCCGATGCTGGTGCCCTCGTACCACCCTTGTTTGATCCCCTCCGTCCAGATCCCCGTGGCAAGAGACACAATCGCGCATACCATCAAGATATTGAGCGTGGTGTCTTTGCAAGCATCCCAGACGAAGGACCAGAAGCCTTTCGTTACCTTCTTCGGGTACGTGTTGGAACCGAAAGCTGTGCGCCTCTTCTGCATTTGGTCTTCTGTTTCATCGAGCCCATATTCTCGATCTGTGTCGAGCTTGGAAGACAGCCCTGCAATCCCACCTAACCTGTCGAGATCCTCTAATTGCCGGTCTTGGAGTAATTGGGTTAGCGCTGCGACGGAGATCCCATACCCATCGGGGTTCACGGGCTGAATGCGTCGAATGCCTCGTTGGAACCGAACGCAAGCGCAGATGGCGATGGTGACCCCTCTAAATCGCACACATTTGTTGAAACTCACAACTTCTCCACGCAGCCTCTTGGACTCTCCACCATAGAATTTAGGGTTCTCAGGGTCATCCCCCCATAATGCCGTTGCATCCATGTCGGTGCCTTTGCTGTAGTGGTCCATCAGCTAGCACGCCTTCAAGAACCGTCGCAGAAGCTCGATCAAACTAAATTGGCGGTTGATACGAACGCACCGACGAATTCAGAAATCGTTTCTCAGGAAGTTTGCAAATCTTCCACAACCTGCTCGATCACAGGATGTACGTCGACGAAATGTATACCGGTATGTCTAATGCTCTGCTACAGCCTTGATATGGCCAAATGAATATGAATACTCTCGAAGTTGAAACCTGTAACTCAAGACACTTGACCAATTGAAAAGTCCGAGATTTTCAGGATGGACGTTTATGTACACCAGGTCAAAACGACATCAAGTGCCCCTATGAACATGTACACGATCTGCATGCAACACAACAAACAAGAACTTTAGAGAAATGCTCAAAAGAACAGTTACAAGTAAAAATAATTATTGTAGAATCGGGACCCAATCAAGCATCTCTGCTGCCGTCCTACAACATGTCAATTTGGCCTGCAGGGTTCTCCTCACATCAATATGAACTTGAGATTACGTAAGACTAGAATTCACTCGCACTTTCTGCAACTCAACTCATGCTTCTTCCAGACACACTTCACAATTCAAGGCGGATCAATCATTGACACAAGGGTTTATGACCAATAATTTTCATACCAAATCCTAGCACCCCTCAACCTAATATATAACTCATTAAAAATTCGTAGTTTCCTGAATCTGAAAGACTAAGCTAGCACGATCTCTTTTCAAATTAAATACCTCTGAAGGCGCAAACCTCGCTTTTCATGAAGCTATGTAAACTGCGTGTACTTGATACATCCTTGTGTCTATGTAATTAACAAGGCGTGCCGCAATCAAAAAGCACGAATAGCTCAAGCGAAAGTTTAATTGCAAAAGCAGTGAAACAAGGTTGAAGCWGAAACATATCAATTTGAACAAAGTAAAGAAGGTCACGAACTCTGAAAGTGGAACAGTAGCTGCAGATGGCTGTGGCCGGAATTGCAACGTCGAACCGCTGGCTTGCAAGCTATTTTACTGGAGAGAGTGCGCCTGTGCGTGCGTCAAACAAGCTGATGATCCTGCGATTCCTTGACTCTCAAGAAACAATCGAAATAAAGTCTGGGACTCTGTGCTTACGAGGCTCTTATATCCGTTTATGACCACCGTCATGGCTAGGTTAATTAGTCGAGTCGGTGGCTCAGGTATCGATCTGTTTTTACCTTCTTGCAGACAGCCGTGTGCGCGCGGCAATATGTGACCACCGTCATATATTGGAGGCTGAGGAGATTCGTCGGGCTTTCTCGCRATTGCCGCTCAAGTTTGCAACTGGATGGGCTTGCCACCCAAAAGAACTTTAGTACGTAAGAACTGAGTGAGTGAGTACTACAATTCCTTGTGAGAGTTTCGTTCCCCAAAGTGCCTTGTGTTTCGCCCGTACCGACATGCCCGCGTCGCGTACTTTACTGTGTCTGTTCTGTTAGGCATCGTGAACCCTTTTTCACGGGGAGTGGCGGAAAGCGGCCGGTCGTCACACAAGTGTAGCGGCAGATGTTAAAATATGATAAATGTCGGTCATCCGGTCCATAACAAGGACGGAGTTTCGTTCGCAACTGAACTGAGGGTTTGACAAACGTCGATGACAACTCATCACCCTGCAGACATTTGAGTCCGTCGGGGACACTCTTTTGTCGACTGGCGTAACTTCCAAGACATTCCTTGTTTCGTGGGGAGTTATTGATCTCTACGGTACTATTCCACAACTAGTACACAGTAGTACAGTAGGGTCGAGTCTATAGTACCCCAACGAGCCTAATGCGGAGCTGTAACAATCGGTGACTGTAAAAAAAAGCCTCCCTATTTTGTGCCGTAATAATTTTGTGATTAACACTGCTCCTAGCTAATTTGGGTCCTCTGATTGCAAATATGAAGTCAAAAATTGCAAAAAAAATTATGCATGAGAAATAAAAAGTTCCAGTGTTTTCCCCAGGGTTAACATGAGTCTTGCAATGAAATCTTTCACTTGCACACAAAAAAACAAAAACAAAAACAGCAGTATTATTAGTATAAAATAATTTTTTTTGTGGCACTAATTTGTCAAAGCCAATTTCTTTGTAAAATAATCAAATTGTTATACCTTGAAATGGGGTGATAGCAAAAATCAATGGTTGATATTGGCATCACATGTGGCTTGACTAACTTATCTTTCATTGTAA
The DNA here is from genome assembly GCA_006891605.1 of Pleurozium schreberi. NCBI lineage: Eukaryota > Viridiplantae > Streptophyta > Bryopsida > Hypnales > Hylocomiaceae > Pleurozium > Pleurozium schreberi. The sequence goes on from VACF01000692.1 coordinate 31,134, forward strand.
CTTTTGAAGCATGAAGACGACGAACTTGAATATTTTATTGAAGATGGATGTTTTGATAGTTATCAAATATCTTATTTTTCAAAAATTAAGAATATATATATATATATTTAAAAACTAGTTTTTTCAATTTGTCACAATTTTAATTTAGGGGCTTCTAGTATTATTGGAGTCCATAGAATTAATGATTTAGAGCTAAAATTTTGGTCGACTATCTCCACACTAGGCATGTATTTTCCTACCAAGGGATATCTAAATATATATTATTTTATGTCTTCCATGTTCATGCGAGTAGGACTCCTTTGCGTACACATTTTTGAACAGTGAAGATGGTTTTAAGATCATTCTTTGGTGAAATCTCATTGCATCAAGTTCTCACAAATGCCAATTTTTAGTTTTTGTGTAATTATTTTTCTAAATAATTTCRAATTAAAACATCAAAATACTTATTTTTTGAAATTATGCACTTTTCTAATGCTCCTATTTAGAGAATTTTTTTAATGTTTTTACTTCCTAAGGTATCTTCTTCTTAAAGGTGTATAAATTGGCCATGATTTTTATTAAAAAAATGTATTCTAATTTTATACTACTTTCAAAATAGTAGGAAAACTACTACAAAATCAACCACCTTTTCATGACACTACTAAACTGCTTAATATGACTATACRTTCTATCAATTTCTACAAAAATAAATTTTTGTAGTGACATTCATTTTGTCAAAAGAGAAAAAATCAAGCCTCCAAATGACTATGAGAAAGCCCTTAGAGGTCCTCAAATCTTACATTTTATCTCTATAGTTGTTCACATTAAGTTGGGATGTTAGATGGTTGCCAATGGCTATAATGACTCAAAATACAAATACTAGAGGTTTGATACATTACTAAACACCTTGTGATCTTGATGCACCTTGCACTTTAACAAAGATCTCACAAAAAAAAAATGTCCAAAATTGTCCAATTACCATACACCATTAAGATTTTTCTTAGGCAMTGTGAAAGACTAACTTCATTGACATGAGCAAGAAGGGTGAGGAGGAGTTTTTAATAGTGAAATCAGTTTTCCATCATGAATCCTCAAAGGCGTATGGGAGATAATTTGAAGATGAGAGAAGAAGACTCTTCAAATCTTGGCCCCTCATTTTTGGTGTAAATTGGGACCTAGTTGTCTTAGGTTTTTTGATTGAGTGATATTTTGTTCAAAAGTCATACAAATCTTAAGAGGTAATATTAAACAATATTATCCCACACTTTAAGTAAATGGAATTGTTGATTTTGCTACATTATATAGTTTAAACTAAGATGATATCACTCTTTTTAGATGAAAGTATATTTTATGGTTGAATAATAATAGTTTCATRTGCACCTTGCACGTTTCATCCATTTAAATAGATGTAAACAATTGCATCACTTCAACCAAGATTTTTATTTGCAGTGCCCAAAATAAATGAAAAAATCTTTGCCCAGAACTCAGACATATACATGTAGAGAACATCATACGTTCAAGTCAGGTTTGGCATTCAAGTGTCAAAAATAATTTGGATTTAAGAAATTTGATGGCACATAGGCAGATAGGCTGTCAAGCCTTCCAATTTTTTTTCAAATTTTTTAAATTTTTGTTTGAAATTTGAATTCACTTTGACAAAATGGATTGAATCTTTCTATGATTCATACCCAAATGCATTCAATGGCAAATTTCAAAAAATTGGCGATATTATGTTATTTTGGCACTCTTTACAGTTCAGACCGCGCAGTCTGAAATCTAAACTCATCATAGATTTTTGGAATCTATATCTGACTTAGATTCTTGAAATCTATATCGGTACAAGATATTTCAGACCGCATGGTTTGAAATCTAATAGTGCTATAGATTTTTGACATCTAGATATGTTATAGATATCTTAAAATCTATACTAATCCTAGATGTCACTTCACACTTTAGACCGCGCGGTCTGAAAATGGCACATGGAATACCGCCAATTTTTTGAAATTTGCCATTAAGTTCTTCTTTTAAAATTTTCTTAAGAATAACAATTTATTGGATATTCCAAAGTAACGGTAACAACAGTTTCTCGGATTTCCAAAGAACAATTGTACAATTTTAGACATGTTTTAATTTTCCCCTAATTACTCCATATTTACAAAACTAATCTGCACGTACGATACTAACTTGGGGAGTCTAGGGAAACTTTATTTCTGGCAAAATTTCACCAGATTGTCAAAATTCTAACCTCTACTGGTTTGTCCCTGTAACATCTGGACTGTGCTGTGAGGCTAAAGGGGGACACTGGTCCAAAAAAAAGCCTTGGTGGCTTGGTATCAACATTCTGCACCAGCTCTAGAGCCTTGATGTCAAGACCCCGGACGGTCCACCACTCCTCGATCTTCACTTGTGCCGGCTACTGTGGCCCAGAGTGCACCACTACCGACATGCAGTTGTCAGTTACGCGGGACGTTCCTCATAACATTCTTAATCGGGTGTTGTACCTCCCCCAGGTGGAGGTATAATCCTCCGCTATATAACTGGGGAGGATTTTAGTTATAATTGTTGAGATTAGTGAGTAGAACACTAAGGCGCTAATGTGTGAGCCCTATGTATGGGCTAACCTTAGTTAGGAGTTGTTTGTAGCGAACCAAGGTGCTAGCAGAGAGGTGAGTAGAACACTAAGGCGCTAATGTGTGAGCCCTATGTATGGGCTAACCTTAGTTAGGAGTTGTTTGTAGCGAACCAAGGTGCTAGCAGAGAGGGGCAACCCTCCTTGGGTGCTACTAGAGAGGGGCAGCCCTCTAGTGTTGAGTTATCCCATATGGTTAGTCATGGCACTTGGTAGTAGAGTAGTATAAGAGGGCAGCCCTTTGCTTGGGCTCTTGACCCCTTCCATTCACTTGTTGTCTTCTTCCTTCATTGCAATATAAGTTCTTTGCATTCCAATAATAATAGAAGTAATTTCATTGGCTAGCCTGGTTTTGAGAGAGTGCACTATGAGACTGGAGTGTCTTGATTGGTTGCTTGGGGGGCCAGATTTTCAGGGAGCAAAAGGGACCCCAATAAAGGTTAAGAATGTTAACCCTTGAACGCCGCCGAGGACGTTTTGCGTCCTTTGAATGACAATAAACTCATCTGGTGAGTGGATACTCGCCAATTTTCATCAGTTCTTTTTGAGAAAGTGACCACACATATGTCAATCATCATGGGAAGTCAAATTTAGTTTTTTTTTAATTGTTTCTGTATTTTTAGGTAGTCATAATTCTATGAAGATAGTAAAGATTTTCACATGAAAGTGTTTTGTGCCATGCTGCCCTTCTCGCAATTTTTGAATAGGTAACATCAAGTATTGGTTTGTACAATTTTTCCAAAGCTAATCATGTGCGTGAACAGTGCTTTTCTCCTTGGTCAAGCACTGTATATTGCACCCCGCCTTTCCCCACAGTGATAGGTCCGTCCTTGAAGGGTTAAGTAAATCCTCCATTCGAAGTGAGCCCAGAAGGATTCACCGGACATTAGATGTTTTTTCAGCCCTGCAAGAGCCTGTTTCGGGGCTGTTCCCTGAAACTATTCCCTACACAGGGAACCAACGATTGCTGGTCTGAAATTTTGAATTTCAAAAAAAAAAAAAAAAAAAAAAAAAATTCCAGAAATCTTAGAAAGTATAAAGAAACTGAAAACTAATTTCAATTTTTTTTTTTTTCAATTTTTTTTTAGATAATTAATAAATAATTAAAATAATTATTTAATTAGTTTTATCTGATGTGTCAGTCTCTGTGCCACATCAGAATGCCTGCATGGCAAAGTTCCCAAAGTTCCCAATGTGTTCCCACAGCCTGGGAACTTGCAGTCTTTTAGACGGTCCAAAAAACATCTAATGACATTAAGAAAAATTTCAGCTCTCAAAGAGACTGTGAGTTTTGAACCTTTGCGGTGCAATTACAGAAAAAAATAAAAAATAAAAAATATTTTTTATTTTTCAAAATTTGGAATCTAACGTGGTACTACTGGTGCTACATCAATGCCACATCAGATTGACTATGTTTTTACTATTTTTTTACTTTTTTACTATTTTTTATCAAAAACAATATTTTTCTGTATTAGCACTGCAGGGGTGCCGAAAATGAAGTCTTAACAGCCCTTTGCAGGGCTGAAAATTTTCCTAGTGGGTAAAAGTAAAAAAAAAAAACTATTTTGAGCTGTGTCTAGGGTATGGTTTAGACCTCTCCTAGCTAAAGTGGGGTCTCTGGTTGCAAATATGAATTCAGAATTTGAAAAAAACATTTATGTGAAAAATAAAAAATTCCAGCGATTTTAGTTTTTACCAGCCAGCTGGGTCCACTTCGAATGGAGGATTTAACGTCCTGCGTAAGTTACATGTGGGACATTGATCTCATAACTTACAAATTTGAGTCGTTGACTAATAGCTGTAAGTCCTATGGTGGGCGTGAATATATATTACAATCCTTTGAATTGGTGGTATTTACCTGCAATGTACAGACGTCAAGATGTATAATATATATGGTACTGACAGAAATATTTACAGTCAGTTAGTAGGCCATCAAACATCACAATTAAATTTTAAAAAAAAAAAAAAAAAAAAAAACACATCACAATGAAACATGTATATATGGCATGGGGATAACAAGCTAAGACAGTTACCAAGTCGAACTCATCGATCGAATCAAAATTGTCGGCAGGAGGAGACCATTTGTTGCTTTGGTTGGAGGCTTCAGTACGTCTAGTAGCTAGCTTGATCATATATTCTCTTTGACAGACAAATTCATACCGACAAGTGTCGGAGAGGTAAGTCGGATACATCGGAAGGTAGCAAATTTATTAAGAGTCGTGCCGGGTGGGTGATCGATCATCATCAAAATCAACAATTAAGAAGCGTGACCGTCGAATGAATTGCATGARYAAYAGCAAACAGTTCCTGTCTGCAAGCRATCGATGCATGGTGGCAAAATTTYAGGCYGACGTTAGTATCAAGAAGGCCGGAACAGGTGAGCAAATTAATGCGTGTGCGCGCAGTAGTCGGAGTACTACTGTCGGGCGATTCGAAGCTCTTCCATTGCTGTACCTTAGAGCTCGGGAAGTTTGCCATAACGTTATTATAGTACACCAATAATCTGACGAATTTTCTTCCGAGGCAGATTGAGGGCTCGAGCAATAAGTTCGATGAATTCATGAGCTTGAATTTAAACCGACAAATTCAACCTGCAAATTATGTTGTTAGAATCATAATAAAGTGTACTTGAATATGATAACAAGCAAATATGCATGTATATTGCAAAGTCATACAACAATTTTGCTTTGACTTTCATGAACTGGTGCTATATATCAGCACTTCATCAAAGTTGAGTTGGATTGATTTCCCAAAGTCTTGATCGAGCTAGGCTGTGCGCATGCTACATTCGTCCCTTTTTAGTCTGGGTCATGCTTGGAAGCACTTGTAACTTGGCCCAGAATAGAGAAGGAAGGACACGGAGGCTTGACCCATCAACGTAACATGCTACCCTGGCACTTTCGCTCTACAATTCATTGTTCCTTGATATATACGACAAATTAATTCGTTGCTGCCGGATCCTAGCTGTGCTACTGTGCGACATGCTTCTTATGCTTCGGTGCTTCCCTTTATGTCCAGCTGCGTATTGGTTGAGTCTCTTAGTTTCCAGCATAGGAAATTTTGTTAAATTTAATGACATATGAAATCCGCCATTTTGCCATTCAATTCAGTGTAGATTTCAGTCAGCACGTCTGGTCTGAAAACAAAAGTGCCAAGTTTGTGGAATATCGCAATTTTTTAGTAACTCTTTGTCAATGAAATTCTAGCTCTAGGAATGTTGGTAAAGGTAATTATCCTTCAAATTGTCTTAAAGCATTGTAGGCGTGGATCTTCTCTCTTAAATTGCCCTACAGCTTATTGGCAACAAGATTGTCTTGCGAACACCATGAATTCAAACAACATCTAAAACAATGTTTAAGTAGATCCCTACTGTCCGTCTAATAGAGTCATCTTTACAGATAACTTGCAAAACAATTACTCCTAATTAGCTAAGTCTTCATAGATGCCATGTGCATTTTGTCATGCATGGGTGTGTGCATGTTTGACATAGAAGGGCAAAAGCGGGCTACCTGTAGGTCAAAGAACGCATGTGGGCTCCAAAGGCAACCATAAGTGGACCAAAGGATGATTGTGGGTGGGTAAATGGGGACTTTGAGTGAACAAAGGGCGATTACAAGTTGGACAAAAGGCAACTTTGTCTTTAAGTGGGCAAAGTAAGGGAAACTATAGATGGACAAAAAGTGTGTGCACATGAAGCACATAGTTGTAGAAGGGCATGCCAAGGAGTGACCATAAGAAAAAGAAAGTCCAATCTCCATCATAGAAACAAATTTGCGAAAAATAAATGGTTAATGAAGTTTTAACATGAATCTCCACCCCTCAATTTTGTCTTAAAAATCATTGTGTCAAATAGTATATAATTAGGATGAATCTTTGCAAATTGTAAATCGTAAATAAAAAAGGGAAAGTACGTACTTAAATCTCTAACCTTTAATTTTTATTTTAAATATCAATATGACAAATAATACATGATCACAATGAGTTTTTAAGAATTCCAATAGATAAATAGAAAAGTTCTTACCAAAATTTCTACCTATTAATTTTCATTTATAAAAACAAAATGAGAAATAATCCATTATTAGGAAGAATTTCTTTAGAATTATTAAAATAATTAGGAAAGTTCTTCCTTAAATGTCCACCCATCCAATATTTAAATTTTAAATCAGTGTGACAAAAATCACTTGAGTAGAATGAGTTTTTTTAAATTGAGAAAAAAAATTTGGAGAAGGGGGTATTTGAATTTCCATAATTTAGTTCTTATTTACAAAATCAAATTGGAAAATAATTCTTGATTGGAAGGAATTGAAGAAAATTGCAAAAAATAATAGTGAAGTTTTTACTAAACCCGTAAAAGATCATTGTCCTCTTGGAGGACAAAATGGATTTTGGGCAGGTAATTATGACTTTAATTTTTGGTTAAACTTCTTGAAACTTTGTCATAGGATAGAAAAACTGATTAGTTTTGTGGGAATATAATTTTTATTCCATTGGTGCCTTTGAGCAAAAGTTATACCACAAAAGCCCAAAACTAAACTGAATAGAAAGCAAAATTGTTTTTGCAAAAATTCAAAATTAAATTGTTGGATTTTTTTCTATAATAATATATTTTTATCTACTTGTGAAACTTTGATTCATTCTATTTGGACTAGTAGTGAGAACGTTATGGACAATCTTGTTTTTTGGGCAATCTAAACATCTTCTTGAAAAAACAACTTATAAGATTCATTTATGAACACAATTTCACAATTTTTCAAAAGAAATTGTTGAACAGGTTTTTGTTTACTTGCTTTAACAATCTCACTATTGGAATTATTGTGTTTCAATAACCCATCTTAGAGATATTATGGATTTAGTTTTTCTTTCAATCTTGAACCTACTTCTACTTAACCAATTTTTAAAGAACGGAAATCAAGTGTATTTTTTAATATACACTCTCAACTCAAGTCTTTAACACAAAAAAATTTCAATTCAAATTCTATAGTGCAAATTTTTTCCACAAATGGTAGTCAAAGTCATCTGAAATTGTAGACTGCAGTTCAGAAAACCTTTTTTTCCAAACTTCGAATGCTCATACGTTCCAATCTATATGGTCAAACTTCATGAAATTTTAATTATAGGATTTCATACAAGTGAAAGATAAGATCGGAAGATCCTATGTTTAGATCCTAAAAAAAGGTATATTTTTGGTTTTATTGGAGTGTCACAACATAGTTTCAAAAGTTTTTTGACAGAAAAATGGACTTGGTCCTTTAGAGGTAAGATCTCCGCCCTTTGGTTTTCTAAGTTTAGATCAATATCACAAATAATACAAGATTAGGATGATTCTTTGAGATTTGCAAAAAGTAAATGGATAAGTTTGTACTTAAATCTCCTCTTTTTATAATTTGTGTTTAGATTTACAAGACTAATRACTAATAATTCAAAATTAGGAGGACCTTGAAAAAAAATAAGAAATAGGAAAATTTCTTGCTTAAATCTTCACCCTTAATATTTTATTTATTAAATTTATTAAATCAAAGGGAAAAAAATTCTTGGTAAAGAGTCTTGGAGGATTGCTAAAATAAATAGGGAAGTTCTTACTTGAATGTCCATTCTTTATCTTTTATCATTAAATCACGTGAATGTCACTAACAATACATCAGTAGGATGATTTTTCAATAAATTCAAAAAACAAATGGGAATTTTTTTACATAAATCTACACCCATTATTTATTTATTTATAAAACCATAGTAAAAAATAATTCATGATAAGGAGTCCAAAGAATTTTTTTTTAAATATTGGAAAATTGTTGCCTTAAATCTCCATCTTTTATTTTTAATTCTTAAAATGACACTCAAAATGATTCATGATTAGGCAAAGATTCTTCAAGAATAGCCAAAAATTAAAAAGATTTTTTTTTCTTAAATGATCGCCTTTTATTTTTATTTTCAAATCAATGTGACAAATAATACTCCTTTGCTCCAAAATGATTGTCTATTTTGAATGTCATGCTTGTTTTGATGGTAGGTCATATAAAGACTTCCTTGTGGATAATTCTATTTAGGGTGCAATAAACATATGCAATGTTCTTCATTGAATTTAGTGATATAAAATTTAGAAATTTTTTTAATTATTTTTCCACAATAAGATCAATGGAATTGGCATAAAAAAATCACAACAAATTTGTGGAAAATGATTTCAGGACAAATGCATACATGAGTAGGATGATCTTTTGAGAGTTGCAAAAAATAAATGAATAAGATCTCAATTAAATCTCCTCCCTTTTAAAAAAAATATTGGGAAGTTCCTCCTGAAGTATCCATCCATAATCTTTATTTTTTTAATCAAAGTTACAAATAATTTATGATTATATAATTAGAAGGAGTCTTTGCAAATTGCAAAAATGAATAGGGGTTATGTTTTTTGAAAGGGAAGCTTGTAGATAGGGTGATATCCGATAGATGAAAAGACCAATTTCCTTCAAATATATTTTATCTCCTTCAAAGGGTACATGCAAGTGAGACAACAACAAATACAAGAGTGTGTTGGTAGGGTGACCATGGGAAGTTGATAATGTCAATCTCCTTCAAAAGACATTTTTTCTTCTTTAAGGGACACTAGTGTGCCCTGTGCCGTTGCCACAGGCAATATCAAAGTAAAAGTAATTTTCTAATTTAAAAAAAACAAAAATAACTCAAAAATCAATAACTTGTACCCCGTACGTTGGAACGCCACGAAACGAAGCCCGTGCACCCCTCCTAGTCGAGAGCTTTCCGACAGTACCAAGCACGCCACCGGGGGACGCACGGTCCAGGAGATCTCAACGTAACAAACAAACAAACAAAAGAAAAGAAAATTAAAGAAAAGAAACAAACAAACAACCTGATTTAAAGGATAGATGTGTGGGTGAGGTGACAATGGGTATTGGTTGATTTTAAAATTATAAAGAAAGGTTGGAGATTTGAATAAGAACTTCTTTATTTATTTTTTGCAGTTCCCTCAAATCTTTCTTATCATGAATTATTGTCTATGTTGATTATATCAATAAAAGTTAAAAGATGAAGATTTAAATAAGGACTTTTCCTATTTAATTTTTGCAATTCTCAAAAAGCCCTAGATTTGAATTATTTGTCACTTTGATCTAAAAATGAAAAGTAAAGGATAGAGATTTACGTCAAAACTTAACCATTTATTTTTCAAAGAACCACACTTCTCATGTATTATTGGTGACATTGTTCTAAAACTAAAAATTAAATGGTAGAGATTAAAATCAAATTCCCAAAGCCACCTTTTTGTCAAAAACCACTCAAAACTGCCATTTTTGTTGCGTTCGTCCAAAAAAACAAAAAACAAACATTTCTTTGAAAATCTAACCATAGGATCTCATGTTTAATTAGTATGAGATCATGAAGTAAAAATTTCATGAAGTTTGACCATATAGATTGGAAGATATGAGCACTTTAAGTTGAAAAAGAAAGTTTTTTTGAACACTGGCCTACAATTTTAGATCACTTTGACCGCCATTTATGGAAATTTTATATACTACAAATTTTGAATTTAAATTTATTTCTATTGAAGAATTGTGTTGAAAGACTAGAACAACAATTTCAAAAACAAAACACTTGATTTTCATTCTTTAAAAGATTGTTAAGTAGATGTAGGTCCAAGATTGAAAAAAAAAATGGTTAATAGCTCTAAGAAGGGATTGAAACACAAAATTCCAAACGGTGAGATTGTTTTGGCAAGTAAACTAAACCTTATCCAACAATTTTTTATGAAAAACTGTGACATTTGCATTTGGAAATGAATCCTGTAAGTTATTTTTTCAAAATGATGCTTAGATTTTCCAAAAAACAAGATTGTCAATAACTTTCTCATTACTAGTCCAAATAGAATGAACAACTACATTACTTCTACAATATCACTTTTTGTAAAAAGTGATATTACAAAAGTGATTGCAAACTGCTACTCTATTTCTGTAATATCACATTGTATGAAAATACAATTTCTATGTATGCATGATTGAAAATATTCTAACAAAATATTTAAAATAATTATTTTGAAGACTTATTGAAATCATTATCATGCATTCTATTCAAATATATCAAAATTATACTAATATGTGATACAATCAATGCGTCGCATAGCAAGCACAAGCCCCGAGTATGAATGGTAGCATTTGTGATATTACAGAGGGAGTTATGATTTTAGTAGTATGATTGGAGTACGGGAGCAAAAGTTATGGTACAAAAAGATCTATTTTTAGTGCGGCAAGCAAAAATTAACTTTTAAGAAAACTTCAAATAATTTTTTTTAAATTTTATTATAAAAAATAATTTGTATTTTTGCCTACATGGGAAGCTTTGATCCATTCAATTTGGATTTGAAAGCAAAAATTATGGACAATCTTAGATTTTGAGCAACTTGAGCATCTTCTTGAAAAAATAACTTGTAGGGATTCATTTTTGACCTCAATTTTCACAATTTTTCAAGAAAAAATCTTCATAAGGTTAAGATCTCTTGCTAGAACAATCTCACCGTTAAGACTAGTGTATTTCAATTCCATCTTAGAACTATTAACAATTTAGATTTTCTTGCAATCTTGAACCAACTTCTACTTAACAATTTTTTAATGAGTAAAAATTAAGTGTGTTATTGTTGATTTTTTTATTCTAGATGCTCAACTCAATTTTTTATCATATAAAACAAGAAATTCAAAATCAATAGAGAAAAAATCATAAGTTATGAAGGTTCAAAGCCAAAAAATATAGTTGAGCAAGGTGCAAAAAAACTTGTTTCCATCACTTTAAACACAAATATCTTGCAATCTATACAGCCAAAGTTTGTGAAAGTTCTTCCACACATTCTTCCACAAGTCTAGTACAAGATCCTACAGTTAAATATGCCAAAAAAAGCATTTAAATTTTTTTTTGGCTCATTGCTTTAGAAATGGCAGTTTTGAGTGCTTTTTGATGGAAACAAAGGCCTTGAAACTTTAGGGATTAAGCATGCAAACCACCTAGGCCTAGTTCGAGATCTGGTCTTATCACTATGCATGCGAACAAACCCTATATTAAGTATTAAAGTGCTTGTTACATGCACGGACCGGACCGGAGGTGGAGCTCTAGCCCCTAGAAGACGAAGGCCTTTTTTCTACAAAAAAACACTCAAAACTTCCATTTTTATAGCAAAGAGTAAAAAACTTTGAAAATTGTTTTACTTTCACATCTAACCGTAGGATCTTACACCTAACTAGTATGAAAATATGTGGTAAGAATTTTAGAAATTTGGACAAGATACTTGTGTTAAAAGTGAAGAAAACAAATTTTTCAACACAGTGCAGGACTAGATTATTTGACTTTGAACCTTCTTAACTTTAATTTTTTGCACTACAAAGTTTTGAGCTTTAAATCTTTACAGTGGAGAATTCAATTGAGAGTCTAGAAAAAATTAAAAAGATTAAAAAAGCATAAATTTTAGTCTTTAAAAAATGGTTAAGTGGAAGTAAGTACAAGATACAAGTAAAATCTAAATTATTAATATCTTCAAGATGGAATTAAAATGCACTAATCCCAATGGTGAGATTGTTCTAGCAAGAAAAATAAACCATGTGGAACTTTTTTTTCTGAAAAATTGTAAAAATTGCATTGAAAAACAAATCCTACAACTTATTTTTTCAAAAAGATGCTTAGATTGCCTGAAAATCAAGACTGTCCATAACTTTCTCATGAAAAATCCAAATGGAATGAATCAAATCTTTCCATGTAGGCAAAAATACAATCTAAGAGAAAGGAAACTTTAAAAACTTTAAATTTTAATTAAATTTTTTTTTCCACTGCCCCCTCTCCCCTGTTTTGAGCTTATTTGGGCATAACATTTGTTCCCGAGCACCGATGGAAAAAAAATTATATTCCCACAAAGATGATCAATTTTTCTATCTTCCAAAAAAGCTTCAAAAAATCAGGCCAAAAATTGAGATTGTAGGTACTTGCCCGAAATCCCATTTGTCCCCCGAAGGAACAATGGTCCTTTAGAGGCTAGGCATCAAGTTGTGAGGTCCTTTCTAAGCCACATCATATTTCTAAATGCGAATCGGTTCTCCAAATAGAATATCCATTGTTTTTTTTAGTAATATTTGGAATTATATGGCATGTGGCAACCAATGAATGCGGTGAGCAACAAGGACAAGTTTTGAATACCAAAAACGAGGACACAAGTGGATAATATATTTAGATAAATAGTAAGTCAGGTTGATGGGAAGGAGAGTAGGCTTGCAAATCCTAGAATCAAAGAAGGTAGCGAAAAGGAGGGACCAAAGCTCCATATTCGAAATTGAGTGGAAAATTTCGGCATGCAAACATCCCTAGTACAGGTTCAAGATTTGATCTGCAAAACAATCTGTCACTATTTATCTAAAAGTATTCTTCACTTGTGTCTTGGTCTCTCCTATTCCAAAGCTTGTCCTTGTGGCTCACCTCATTCATTGGTTGCCACGTGCCAAATAATTCAGAATATTACAAAGAAAGTGGATATTCTATTTGGAGAATCAATTCACATAAGAAAACATCCGCAAACATGGTGTGGCTTGGACCGGACCTCACAGCTTGGTGCCTGGAGCTTCACCTCCGGTGCGATCCTTCATGCGAACAGGCCCTAATAAGGAAAGGAACAAGGCGGCAACATTCCAAGCGCCCCAGGTGTCCATTTCTGCAAACCCGAATTTCCAGAACAATAGGACAGTCCCCTTCCACAGGACACCTGTCAGCCAAGAGATCTCCCGTAAATCACGAATCCTCCTTGTAAATCACCAAGCCCAGATACGTGGAACCCTTTGAATCCAACGTCAGCAAAAGGAGATCTTTTGATTCTCACCCATTCCGGTGAACCAGGCGGAGCCTCCTCTGCCGTCGCAATGGTTGCATGCTCATCGATCGATCCCTGGTGAACGGCACCTCTGGTGAAGATAAGTGGAAGGTGATCTCTCTGGACTTTCCGAAAATTGGGAAATTTCGAGCTTTGGGGGGGGACTTCACAAATAACTCAATTGTGCTTTGGATTTGCATTAAAAGTATTTCAGTCTGCAGCTATATAGAATATGTGACTTGGGTAAGTTAATGTTGTACATTATATAGGATTCATAATTGTATTTTAGGGTGGGAAACCGTATTCCTTCAGTGAGTGAGAAAGAAAAAGTTTTCGATAATGGTAATTATGGTACAGTGATGATGGAAAATGCCCGGTCTTATGATTTTCTCCATTGTGGATTGATTGCAGTTCCTCTTCAACTTGAGAGCATAAAAAAGTTGATTCCCTTGGAGTTCACATGGATTCTGCCAGGTACACCAGATTTTTTGAATTCTTGTCTGAAGATCTTGGAATTCCAGTTCAAACAAAAGTGTACATTGGCTGCAAGGCCAATATGAAAAATTAGTATGGTGGAGGTAGTTCTGTTAGCTACGCCGTGCACTGAAATTTTCTTGTTCACAGTCAGGTCAACTGTGAACTCTTTGCTAAATACTCCGGCTGATTGGTGTTTAAATTTGCAGGTCATGGACGCAGACGACATTATAGCAGCGTGGAAGAAAGAGACGCAATAATCAAGAGCTATCTTGCGTCGGTTAAAGTAAAATCCTACATTTAGAGAATAATATTAATGAATATAGACAGAGCCTTCTGCTAGTTTGATCGATTTCTGCTATGGCGTGTACATTAATTTGTATAAAGTTTGGTCATGTGATATCCTGTAACCCCAAGAGAATATGTACAGTAAACTTTTGACTATTTGCAAGTGCTGTCCATGCGTTTTATGGGACCGGTATGGGTTTGAAATGGGTTTGAAAAATCCACTACACTTGTAGCTGATGAAAATTTTCAGCTTTCGGTATGAGCTTTTTGTATTCCATTTATTAACCTCACATCCAAGAACCTCTTTACAAGATTTGCCAAGGGTCCTTCTAATTTCACACCTGCGCCTTTAARTGGCAAAGCAAAGAGAACGCGATTCACATCACCCTCTACAGYAGTTTCGTATACATCWTCAAACRCAGACAGTAACGAAGAAACTACCCTACAGTGAGACTTAGCGCCATTAGGTACCACGTTCATAGCAAGTAAGCCTCCGTCGTGCAGCAGAGACCTCGCAGCTGAGAGGAAGTCACGTTCCAGGAAACTTGACGGAGGGGAGCTCAATCCACACCGGGCATCTTCTTCATCCACATCAACAATTATCACATGAACACGATGGTCGTCAAAACCGCGCTTACTTCCATTAACCTGACAAACATGATGGACGCATTCTACGGAGCTAGCAACTGAATTTTGGGTTCTACTTCGTGGATCTTGAATGTCCTCAGAAATCGCTCTCTCATATAAACCTTTCTGGCTCTTAGGGGATGTATCCGCCGATTTTTCGGAATTCAGTCTGGCATCCTCAGCTATGCCCTTCATGGCTAGGTTGCCAACAAATTGAACTGCATCCCCCACTTGGACCTCCATGCCGACGCCATTCTGAAGACCAAAGTGCCGATAGGCGAGATCAAGTACAACGCTGTCCACATCTACAGCCTGCACCAACACAAACTTCTGAGTTCGTAGTCTCAGATTGCAATTGCAATGTGGAAACAAGAACGGACACTGGCTTGTGGATTAGACATTCAAGCTAAGTTAACGTCACCTATTTCAAGTCCTGCAAGAGTATAATGTTTGAGATTTACCCTCACACTAATTTTCGTTTTGACACTCTCACTACACTAATGATGTTAAATAGTGTTAACTACACTAATTGATTTAAAACAGTCATAAGTTTTTACTCTTAATGAATATTTTTACCAACTATAGGTACAAAGTTTTCCCAACTATAGAACTATTAGGATCCATGCACTCCATAAAAGTATTCATGAAGAGTAAAAACTTAAAGCATTTCTAAAATAGTTAGTATGGGTACACTATTTAACATCATTAGTGTAGTGTGAAAATAAATTTTCGTATTAAAATAACGATATTTGAGTTAAACACTGATTGTTATCATCCACACTCACGGTAAATGCTACTAATTCTACTATAAAACTATGCCTTTATCATCTCGTTAACTCTCGTTTGCCTCTGAATGTATGACTCACAGATTCACTTAATTTTTGTATTACAGCAAGTTTTTGTTATTAGTGCAGTAACTGAAATTAGTGATGTACCTGAACATGAAAACCTAAGTTCTTCTGCAGGAAAATTGGAAGAGCACCTCCGCCAACCCCGAGTGCCAACACCTTGACTCTCTCCCTG
>VACF01000694.1:0-40888 GCA_006891605.1 Pleurozium schreberi
TGAACTTTACTCGGAGTTACCTTCAGACCAGTAGTTTTCATTTCCATATGATTATGTGGTTTTCTGCAGTGGAAAGCAGAAGCGTGGTCGAACGGGACCAAGAGAGGGCAAGCGACTCAAGCAAGTCACTGATCATGGTCAAGAGGAAGACGATGATATGGATGGGGTGAGATCATAGAAAGAGCATGTGATGTTCACTTGATGATGTTCATGTGCTGAACCATGATCTCTTATTTTCTCTAGAAAATGTTTTACACTGCTGTTGAAGAAACTAGATGAATCTCTTCAACAAGTTTTCTGTGGAAGGAAGAGTGCTCTACAGTTCAAGATTGGGAGGATAGCACAGGTCATTTAACTCACGGAAATTGGATAGGTATCTCAAGAGCACTGCTCTTGAACATCTTTGAAAGGATGTGTACATTATGAATCTTGCTCACCTGAGTAAACGCTTTATTGTATATTGCTATTTGGAAATGGCAACACTTGCTCAATGTATGTTCACTGAAAACTATGGGGCCATGCTATGAGACTTAATTACAATGAGACTTTGTAGGTCACGTCTCACCATTTCAACTCACATTGTATCAAAATATTAAGTAATTAGGTACTCCAAACTTGGATGAGTGTTTGGGTTTCATTGGGTTGTAGTATGAAAAGAATTTGACAATTGGTCTCATTGTAGATGAATGGAGGTGCACTAAAGTTGTTAGGTTGGTTTTGCATCACTCTATTTCCTTTTAAATTATTAAAGTAGATGACAATTTCTCTTGAGGTAGATGAAAGAGGTTGTAATATTATGGTTCTTAGGTTGGTTTTGCATTAGCCTCCAWCCAATGAAAATACTAAAATAGATATTGGTAGAATCAAATAAGAATATTTGTTGAATTTAAAAAGTTAAAAAAATAGAAATTGATTCTGTAAAATGGAATTAAACTATGTCTTAGTTAACTAACTAATAATTTGGTTTTAGTGAATTTACAAATGCATTGTTTGATCTTGAGATTCACTACTAGATAGTAGCATAATCGAATGAATTTCTATTTCTCTCTATACAAAGAGAGAAATGATTGTAATAAATCATTAATTGAACCTAAGATGGAATAGGCTATGGAGAAAGTGCATGAATTTGGAAAAAAAATTAGATTCATATATTGAATAGTGTTAAATTTCTTTGACAATCATAAATTTGGAGAATGATATGTTAAAAACTTCTATAATGACACCCCTTCTTGAATCGGTGTGACTATTGAATGAGATAGCAATCATTACAAAGGAGGGGATTGTCCAAATTTTCAATGTGAAGGATGAGATATGAAGCGCATTGTAGAGGAATACTTTAATGATGACTTTTGAACAAAAATTTTAAACTATAGAATCTATAGATTACATCTAAAGGATTGAGTTTATCACTCATCAATAATCATCAATAATCATCAATAATCATCAATAATCATCAATAATCATCAATAAAGTTTGAATCTAAAAACTAAGAATCCCTTTTAAATTCAATTGTATATTGAATATTAATGATTTTTTCAAGAATTTTTCTACTTAGTTTAGAATTTTATATGCTAATAATGGTGATTTTTTAGAAAATTATCTTAGTCACTTTTTGAAGACATTTTTGAATAACCTTTTAAAAAACAATGCTTTGAAGTAAACATATTTGTATAATTTAATTTATAGAATATTTGCATAGAAAGGTTTTATTTATCAAAATTAATGTGAAGTTCCATATACATGCATTTTTTAGCACAAATTTGCATACCATCCAAATTGGCATGAATCACTAATTAAATCAACTTGAGTAATACACATAATACCTCAATGAAAGCTTCTACTAGACCTTTCTAGTGGCTTCTTTATACAAGTGACCAAGAACTACTTAGGAAAAAACAATTAGTTTTCGATTTTGAATGGTTAAGAACCAATATTGTCATCAACTGGTGACCTCCAATAGTGTAAAGTGATCTTAAATCTTTCTTTTAGAGGCTAATTTTTTAAATGCAATTCTAAAAAATAGACTTGATCATTTTTTTTTTTTCATCTTTTTTCATTTTTTTTCTCTCTTCTCAATTAATGATAAATTTCAACAACTAAAAAGCAAAACAATAGAAGACGGAACTTTAACCAAGAAATATACAAAATTTATTTTCAAAGCAACAATCAACAATAGAAAGTAGAAAAAATAACCTGGATTTGACTCCCACGATTTAACCTGGAGTTGACTCCCACGATTTAACCCGAGTTGACTCCCACGGTCTAACCTGTAGTTGACTCCCATGATCTAACCTGTAGTTGACTCCCACAATCTAACCTGGATTTGACTCCCATGATCTAACCTGGATTTGACTCCCATGATCTAACCTGGATTTGACTCCCAGGATCTAACCTGGATTTGACTCCCACGATCTAACCTTGATATGATTCCTTGAGAGATAGTCACATTACATGTCAAATAGTTTGTATGTCATATACGTGTGCTACATTCCCTTGCAATGGTACATGTACTCAAAATATTCTTTAATCATTGAAAKGAGAAAATATTCCAAATGGACTTTCTCCATATGCCAACTTCAACAAATAACAACTTTCAATTTTCAAAGAAAACTAGTGTGCCCTATGCTCTTGCCATAGGTAAAATCAAAGTAAAAGTAACTTTGTAATTTTTGTATGCATCAAAAACTTCAAAATTCTATAAATTCTATTCCGTAGGTTGGAATGCCACAAAACCAAGCCTATGCACTCCTCCTTGCCGAGGGCTTTCCAACGGTACCAAGCGTGCCACCGTGGGACGCACGGTCCGGAAGATCTCTACGTAACAAACAAACAAACAAACACACCAAATAAAACAAAACAAAACAAAACAAATAGCCTAACTAATAGGATGGATCTAAAGGCATATCAATTACTCATTAACTATATATTTTTCATCCAAAACTACCACAAACTAGGTTTTTGACCTATGAATACTATACTCCTTTGCTTCCAATTCTCCCCATTCATTATTGTTCACCACTTCTAGATTAAAATATTTAAAGGGGAGAAAAACATTTTAAGTTGGAAGAATCCACAATAAGTTTTGTTTGTCAAATCTAAAGGAAAAATTGTCTATAACAAAATCAATATTTTACTAAACATATAACCAATTTCCACTCAAAATTGCCCTAGTAAAATCAAAGTTGATTTATTAGAAAATACGTGAGTTAAAATATAAGGTCCATATAATTCACGTATATCTAGTAAATTCTTATTAAAAATCTCCTGAAAAGATCAATACTTAAAATCTTGTCTCTAGGATTATACTTAAAACACCCCCTTTCTCTTGAAGTGCACAATCTATGACCTTACCTTGCCTATTCTAATCTTGCTTTGACCATCATGATTTGATCTTTCATTTGACTATTGTCAAAATTTCCTTGCTAACTTTAGTAATGTTCGAACTGTATGCTTGGAGCAATCACTATATCAAAGAAAATCCAAGCATTAATGACACACAATTTCATAAAAAATCCCTTGAGATTGCCTTATCCCAAGAAAAATTACTCTACAAGCCATCAAAGTCAACAAATATTCCTACAAATACTTCCATTTGTACATGTGGAGGTTCATGAGTTTGAATTACACCAATAACTAACTCAAAAGTAATACATTCTTGTTCACTAATAATAAATATTTTTATAGTGTGAAATTAGATTGCCCCTCATTAATTTCTATAATAGACATTCCACACTATATAAATATTTATTGTCAGTGTACAAGAATACACTACTTTTGAGTTAGTTATTGGTGTAGTTCAAACTCATGAACCTCCATGTGTACAAATGGAATTATTTGTAGAACTATTTATTGACTTTGATGGCTTGTAGAGTAACTTTCTTGGAGTAAGACAACCTAATTGTAAAGGCAAGTTAAATTACTATGTAAGGTGGAAACACTCAAAAACGCCACAAATTGATACTATCTATTATTAATTTGGTCACATTTTTGTACTGTCTTGTTAGCTAGTGAAAAGAGGTTTCAATGCACCAAAGAACGCAACATTTGGATACAATATGCAAAAGTAATAAAGGGTCAAAGTTTGTTTTTAAAAGCGTTTCTTCTACATAGGTACATAAATGATCATGTAGATGTATAGAGTATAAAGATGTTGGTTTTAAATCAGGGGCGATTTTGGGTTGCCTATCCTAGTGAAAGTTTTAAAATGCAAATACCCAAAACACTCTATCATGTCAACTCATTCTCCCTCATTGCTCTTCCCCCACTTCGCGACAGGATGAAGCCGTAGCAACTATCACTAATTTCTTGTCTATATCTTCCGTCGACGCCGGGGTTTTACTCCGGCATTTTAAGTGGTAATTAATTCTCTCTTCTCCTTTAATTCAGTGTGCTGGATCACCGGATATACTGTGACCTGAAGGACCAAGAAGCTTAAACTGGGCGTCATGTTGTTTAGCAGTTCGGAGTAGGTCATGTGGAGACTTTCTTTAGTTTTCTTTCTTTTTTGCGATCAACACATGAAATCTTCATAGTATCTGAAGTTATAGAAATTGGCCCAATAAAAATTATAATTTTCTCAGTGTGATCAGTTAAAACTATGAATTTATGGTCGTTGAGGGGTTAATTGTTTCAAGCGCAGTTAACATTTTGGGTGCTGTATCAGCATGCTGCTTTGTGCAATTTTGAAGTTAGTATTGGCTTACATGACGAAATTGTCTCTAAGTAACGTAATAAGGTGACAATGCTGTAAATGAACAGGAGTGTAAGTAAAGTCAATGATGAGTGGTTTGCGGATGAGGAGCGAGTGCGTGCAAGTGTCGGTTTGCTGGAAAAGCCGGCAACTAGCAAAAGACAAAGTCAAAAAGAGGTAAATGCTTGCAGTGATCATTCCATTTATTAGTTTTGATTTTTTCCTGTGCTACACCAAATATAGTTTGGACCACAATAATTACAAGTAGCCAAAGTAATTACTTTTGAACTTTCGTGTCACTTTTGAAAATTGCAAACCAGCCTAGAACCTCCTCGGACATGATTTTTGTCAGCCGCATCAAAATTTCACCCAGTACATATGAACATCCAGAGTATTTGGTGTAGTTATAACTTCGTCTAACGAATAAAATTTCTGATTGTGATGGTTTTGACAGATGACTTGCGAGATATGTTTTGAGAATTACCCTTTTGAGAAGATGAGGGCTCCTAGATGCGGTCACTATTTCTGTGAGACCTGTTGGACAGGTCAGATATTGGCGCACCATTACGTAGAAATATTCAATCCTTGAAATTCTTGAGCCAATATAATGGATTTCTTTTGTCAAAGGATTTCTAGTGTTTGGGTCMATTTAAATTTTGGGCTGAAATATGGAGCGATTTTGAATGCTATTGTGAGGTTTTCTTCGAGATTGCATTTGCTCGACATCTAACATAATCAGGGTTAACACTTTGGTTGATCAGATTGTGGTTTATTTCATCGCTCTCAGCAGTACTGTTGTATGTAGAGTTTGCAGTATTCAGTGTTGTAATATTACTGTTTTGATCGAAGCAGCTTGATCTGACATGGGAATGGTTTCTATRAACTTCATTGGTTTCAGGCTACATACACACGGCAATCAATGATGGACCCGGATGTTTGACCTTGCGATGTGCTGACCCATCATGTGGTTCAGCCATTGGAGAAGACATGGTGTTGGGTTTAGTCTCATCAGAGGATCAAGAGAAGTACAATCGCTATCTCTTGAGATCTTATGTTGAGGACAATCGAAAGGTCCATATTCTATTCCACCTTGACCCTTGTTTGTGGTGATTGATTTGTGTCTTTGTACATATAGTGAACAAGTGTTTCAGTGGTACACTGAAATTTGTGTTGTGATACATTGACTCTGGACGAGCGAAGCCCAAGTATGTTTTGAACGTAATTGACATATAGAATATGGCGACGACGACAGTACGTATGGTCTGACATKAAGGTCGTGTGATTTAGCAGGTCAAGTGGTGCCCTGCTCCTGGCTGTGATTTCGCAGTGGAATTTCAACCAGGCGTTGGTTCTTATGACCTTGTCTGCAAGTGCGCGTTCAACTTCTGCTGGAATGTAAGAATTTTTAGGTGGATCTGTCCTCCATATTTTTGCTTGGAAGCAGTTAAAACAGTATTCACCGATTTGTGTCTCATCATCGTTGTTTCCTGTCCAGTGTCGTGAAGAGGCGCATCGGCCTGTGGATTGTGAGACAGTCAACAAGTGGATATTGAAGAATTGTGCAGAGTCGGAGAACATGAATTGGTATTATTCAGCTGTAATTCAATCTTTTCTGTCAARTTTTTGAATTGATTGGTTTTGTTAACTGACGAAGARGTTTTTGAAAATTTATCAACGYATCCTTTTAATGCCAYGATCTACTCTGCTTGAGCAGGATTCTTGCAAACAGCAAACCCTGCCCCAAATGTAAGAGGCCAATCGAGAAAAATCAAGGCTGCATGCACATCACTTGTACACCACCTTGTAAATTTGAGTTTTGCTGGTAAGTAAGGATCAGGTTTTATTGAGGTCATAAATGGGTGAAAATCCACCTTGCCTTCTAGCTCATCCGTACAGTTGCTGGACGCAAGTTGAAGTTCATTGCTTGACAAGACTTATTTATGTGCAATTCACCATTTTTCCACAGGCTTTGTCTCGGAGCATGGACTGATCATGGTGAAAGGACGGGAGGCTTCTATGCATGCAACCGTTATGAAACTGCCAAGCAAGAAGGCGTGGTAAGTGTTGAATATACCAGATTTTTAAAGTTTTGTGTGGTATGGGTACTTATTGTCTTCAGCAAACGTCATTTAGGATGTATTCCAGTCTATGAGTCTGTTACTCTGCACAGAACCATCATCTGTTGGAGTTTATGCCAGATTTTGTATGTTTGAGTTAATGTCGGGCCATTTAACAAGGTTTACCCCTAAAGGGGCAAGAAAGCCCAAACTGGG
Source organism: Pleurozium schreberi (assembly GCA_006891605.1). Lineage (NCBI taxonomy): Eukaryota > Viridiplantae > Streptophyta > Bryopsida > Hypnales > Hylocomiaceae > Pleurozium > Pleurozium schreberi. The sequence continues at coordinate 6,964 of VACF01000694.1, forward strand.
CCTTGGGGTTCTTTAGGCAGTTCTGATGGTACATAATGAGACTTTCCTTTGTCCAATTTTATTTATTTATTTTCGATCAATGTCTTTGACTTGCTTGTGAATTCTATTTTTGGTAATGTGACAATCAAATTGGTCATTTTGAAACCATGAATCCTTGGTCCTTAATCCTKAAGGGGTTTGAGCTGAAATCTGGTAACATTTAATGATATAGTGTCCTAAAAATATGCTGGGGGGTTGTCGCTTCTACATATGAGCTCACTTGTTTCATGATTTTTCCTTGTAGTACGATGAAGCAGAGCGCAGAAGGGAAATGGCTAAGAACTCCCTTGAACGCTACACTCATTATTATGAACGTTGGGCTACAAATGAATCTGTGAGTGCTGGTTCGAGTTTGTGCCTTATTCAAAGTTATAAAAATCTGAGTTAGTTTTTTTGCGGTCTTTCTCACATCGCAGTGGAGATGCAGTGACAATAGGTCATCCTATAAAGCCATCAGAAGGGGCTATCAAAAGTAGATACTTCTCTTGCTCTAAGCTTATTACAAATATTGATTGTACTTTTGAATTTCTACAAACATTATAAATATGAAATTTATTTAGTAATAACTTTTAGAATGTAAGAGTACAAAGTCAAAACTTTGACTAGCTTGTTAAGTGGGTGCAAGGCCAAATAATGTCCCATTGGCACTTGAGAGATTGATTTTTTGATGCCTACAATTTTTTGGATTTTTTGCACATGTTTGCTTACCTCTTTGTGAAAACATATTATTTACCTTAATTTCATCAAATAAAGCCACAAAGAGAGGTGATCTTTTAACCTTGAAAGGACAAGACCTATAATCAAGGTACTTTGTTGAAAATGGTTTGATTTTTGGAGGTGGAATAGGTGCATTCTTCAATTATATAGTGATCTGAAAAGCCACGCATTGGACACTTTTTGGTTGCATTGTTTTTATAAGGTTAAAGATCAAGAAATGTTTGGGATGAATGAAAAGGTATTTGGACAAAACATTAGCATGAAGCATTCTATTCACCATCCAAAATAAAGAAGTTGGAGCASTGACTTTTACATTGCATACAACAACCACTCATACAAAAGTATGTCCAAAATTGTAAAAGATTGTATCACTTCTAAACTGTTGTTTGAGATATAACATAATTGTTTTTCACAATGAAAAACATYAAAAACAATTGCATCAATGTTGTATTTTTTTTTACATTTTTTTATTTTTAATTCTAAACTTACACTTGACAAAACTCTAACATAGTCTTGCAAACACCTTGATTATATTGAACACAATGGAAATATTGTTTCTAACAACATGCACTGCAAGCATACTAAGAATATATTGTAATTTGARGCAAGGTAGATTTTAAAAGATCAAATCTTTTAAAACCAAGTGATGTATCAATGAAAAGGATCATATGCATATGTTCAATGTTAGGAACTTAGTCATATTTGGAGACTCAAAGGATTTCATTATTCAATTTAGGGTACTAAGTGTTGTAAGTATGTCCATTCATTAATCAATTCTTTCTGATTTATTACAAAAGCTTAAATTTCAAGAGTAGACACCTCTTCTAGTCAAATCTACATCGCTTCTCAAGTGTGGTGTAGATTTTTGCTGCTATGTATTTCATTGAGTTCATCAACTGTTTGAAATAGCATCTACATTCAACTTTGATTTCTACTTTTTTACTTTTCTATTTTCTTGTACCACCTCATRTATTGACAGCCAATTGATAGATTTCATTTTAGTAATGACTTTCAACATCATCACATGTTGAAATTTGTCAATATTGGCCACTAGCCGATTTTCTATTTTCAATAAGCTTACTTTCAAAAAAAAATTAAAGAGATCATTTGACATGGGATTGGAAGCCAAACCAATCACATAGTTTACAAGGAATGATATCTTTGGAAGTTTGAAATTGAGAAAGGGTGTGGAGGTTGATATAAYACATGAGGGCCTCTACTAGACATGACATGCAATTATTGACAAGGGGGGCTCGAGAGAGCCTTGTCTTCTTCATGCACAAGTATTAGAAACTCCAAATAATATTGAAATGGGTATTCGAGTCTCCTCTGAAGGTGACTTGAAGCAACTTCAGTAGTAGCAAGGAATGAGCATCATTTGGAAAGAACATCATGTCAAGCCATTCACGGAAATGGAATACCACAACATCATGTCAAGCCATTCATGGAAATGGAATACCACAATGCTTCAAGTGTAGACCTACAACCGACAAATGACAAAAACCTGGTTGAATAATTTTTTTCTCTCATTGTAAACATAGATGTCACTCTTTTGTATGGTGATGGCCCTTACATGAGATGTGTGGAAATTGGTGGAATTGTTGAGTTCTTCTCAAAAGGATTCTAGGAAGGCTTCTAGTCCCTTCACAATTCCTTCATTGTCATCAAATTGGTGAAGCTTGATTTCATAGATCATATCACATACTATTAAATGCACCAATTTCACCACCCTCAATCAATCTATTGRTTAATCTTTTGGAGTGGATACAAACTACATAGTTAAACCTYTTGATTTTGCTCCATGTACTTCTCATTCTATTGGCCACTAGCTAATAATTTCTACATTGAARGAGGTCAAGCRTGAACAAGAGGAAGASGGAAAGTCAAGTGATTTGTCCAACAATGATCATTGGAAAACCGATGGCAACTCAAGCAATGTCGGATTTAGAGATGGTGACAATAAACAGGTGAACAACTTTGTCTATACTTATGTTGAAGATAATCAAGTTGATCAAACTAACAATTTTGAAGATGACAAMAAAAAAWTTGGTGATTCAGTTCCAAATACATGATTATTATAGCGTTGGCAACATTATAGCATAAACTAGATTAACGATTGTGGTGACAATAGTGGTGGGGACGAAGTTGGTGGAGACAGGGATGGTGGTACACATGTGGGCCACTACAGCCTATAGGTTGGTTAAAGTGTTGATAGCAACAATAGAGGATTTGAACCAAGCCTTCTATGGCCCAATCGATCACTCTTAGGAAATAAGTATCTTAAACCTCTCAATGATAGTTTCTTTGTGTTTAGAAGGACAATCCTTTAGGATTGCCTTCCAGACAACGGATGCAACAATGATGTCCATGGTCATATAGATGTTGGTGTTATATTTGAGTCAAAGCATGAAACTTTGCAAATTAACCCATGCCAAATTAACTAGTGATTGACTCTTTCTTGAAATTCTCATTCTCTATTTTGAGGCTGTAGAATTACAAGATTTAAATGATGGAAAGGTCTAACGGCTACCAAAAAATCTTTACCCTTCTCTTTGTTGGAAAATGGTTCCAAAGAACTACATTTGCTTATCTAAATTAAAAGTGAAGATTTTAGTTCCAAAGTTGGAGGTGGACATTTGAAAAATTAGTTTCTAGAAGTGTTGCACAAAAATGTGTTGTCAGGGAAACACCGGTCCTATTCTCCCTCACAAACAGTGTGACTTTCTTGTTATCCTCAATAACTTTTGAAGCATAAACTCCATAAACTTGAAATTTTTATTAGAGATGCCTAACTTGATGATAATCATATCCCTAATTTTTCAAAAAAATTGAAAAATAAATTTACATTTAAAAATCATTTTTGCTAATTTGTCACACTTTAAGGTTTAGAGGTTTTCACTATGTTAGGAGTCCGCAAATTTAATGATTTGGAGCTAAGATTTTCATGGTCTATTAACATAGTAGAAAAGCATAGTCCTACCAAAGGAAATCTAAAAATTTATTATTTTATGTACTCCACATGAATGCAAACAACACTCCCATCGCGTGCAATTTCAAAACATTGATGATGGTTCTAAGACCATTTTCTTGGTGAAATCTCATCATCATCAGTTCTTTCCGACTGGCCAAATTTTAATTTTTGAAAAAAAATTCTTTTCCTATTTTTTACAAATTAAAATATCAAAGTACCTATTTTCAGGAAACTCTTTGCACTTTTATAGTTCACCTAGTTAGAAAATTTTTCTATGCTTTTCTTTCTTTCTAGAGTACCTTTTTCTTAAAGGTATATACATTACACATACTTTTTTTTTATTATTTTTTAAAATTGTTTTTCTAATTTTAAAGTACTCCCAAAAAATCATGAGTATTGTGGCAAAAGTGTATACAAAATGGTAGGTGTTTCTTGCAATGACCGGCAACTCAAATGACAATCTTAAGCAAGAACTTTGATAAGATGTCAAATAAGTTCAGACTTGAAGTAAACAATCTGAAGGTTGTGTTGTCAGCCATGAACATGGATCGCATGTGTACTATAAGAAAACCTTGTGTCTGAACCAACATAATAATCAATTCATATATGTTAGTTGGGATATTTTGGTTTGACAAAAATCAACACTTCTTTGCTGATTTTATTTCTTCATTTGGTCAGCTTCAAAAAAAGTTGTTAATATTCAAAAATTTGCCACAGAGGTTGCCATATATTAAGCAAAATCCATCAAGCAAACAATACTTTCATGTCACCGGATCTACCACCCAGCTAAAATTGCCACATTGCCAAATCTATGCATTGATGCCAAATAATTAATTACATTACATGAGATTTGAGGGAAAACATCTGTGAGTTTTTGGACTAGGAAAAATACAGGAACCACACTACAACAATGTTGCAACAATAGTCTGACGTGGCCAAAGTAAGGGCACATACTTTTAATTTTAATTTTTTTTATTTCTTAACGAGTGAAAGGCAAGCCATTCGATAGAAAAGGGGGACTGACAGAGCCGGAACAGTCTTCCGCTATTCCTGACGACAGGTCCCCCCCAAGCACCGCCACCAAGGAAAGGACGACGACAGACGCCCCCCCGTTCCCCTCTTTCGTGCTTCCCCGCCCCGCAAGCCAATTTGCAGCTTCACCACCAGCAGCAGCTCACAACAGAGAGAAACCGGCCCACACCGAAACAGACAGGAATAGACACAGAAAACGCAAGGAAAACGCTCAGAAGCGAAAGGAAAGGAGCTGAGCGCTGTCGCAGGAGGATACAGGGACGTCCGCCATCGCTACGGCCGCTGCTGCTGCTGCCGTCTCCTTCGACTTAGGGTGCGTGCGGTCCCGAGGTTCGGGTTTCGTCGTGGCCTTGGCTTCCGAGGTCAGGCTAGGGTTGTGGACGATTTGGAGGAGTGGTGCGCCGGGCTGGGGGGGCATTATGGAGATCGGCGGGAAGCGGAGATGGAAGCGGTAGAGGTAGAGTGCCGTAGGTAGGTCGTTTCGCGGAGGATACAGGGCGCGGGCGGGAGCGATCTTCGGGCGGTGGTTTCGGGGTTTCTGTAGGAGTTAGGGGATTAGTTTTGCTGCTTCAGCAGCAGCAGCTGTGGAGGGAGGGAGTGGAGTCGAACAGCTGGCGGTTAGTTTGGAAGGAGCAGCTGTGGAGGTGCAATACTACAGGTGGCTGGCCGACTTTGGTTTTGGTGTTGGATGGATTCGTGGTCGCGGATCGCTGTCGGTGTACTTGGCAGGTTTTCGGTCTTTGGTTGTTATGCCCCTCGGTCGGGAGAGAGAGTTCTTTTGTTGCCGCGGGGAGTGTGGATATTGCGCTGTGGTGATGGCAGTAGGAAGCTTGGAGAGGAAGATTTTTGCATCTCTGCTCCTGTGTCGGGTTTGGGCGGACGCSCTGTGTGCAGGGGAATGAATAGGGCTTTTGTGAGCTTGTAGAGGTGCGGGGGATTCTGTGTGTTATTTATAATTTTTGTCTTCTTCTGTGACGGTCGGTGTAGTCGGTGAGGCGCGTTGGAGTGCCCCTGCTAGAGGCTCCCTGTTGTCTTGATTTTGGACGGGGTAGGGTTATGACTTTTTTTTCAAGTCTGTCGGATGTATATGTATCAGTAAAGGAGAGATGTCACATGTTTAGGTCTGTTACTTTGAGGKGGATTTCAGAGGAAGAAACCGCTGGTGTTGTGATTTTTGTCCCATTTGCTTTGGTAATTGGAGAGGCTGTGGCAAGGGAATTTTATAGTCTCGCTTCTTTGGCKGATGATTTAGTAGGTGCTTCTTTCGTTTTCGCGAGTAACTTGTCTGGTTGCTCGATCATTTCGGTTAACTTGCTTTGTTTTTAAGATATAGAGAAACATTCTTCGGCATGAGAGTACTTGTTATCCAATTCGTATTCTATGTTTTGAAAATTACAAGAAAGTGATATTGTCTCGCAGAGTTAGGACTTAATCTGGTGCCTCTTTTTACCTTTACAGCGCTTGCTGATTGGAGATTTAAGTGTTGGCAAGAGTTTCGTCCTACTACTATTGCGGTTTAAATGTATCTCCCGCTTGAACCTTTGAGCGTCTGGACAAATTGCTTTAACTACTTAGTAATCATTTTGGAATTGCCTCTTTCCTTTCTGACCAGAACTCTTCGTCTGTTTCTGACAGAAAAAATTCGAACAGTGGAGTTGAACGGGGAAAGACTTTTAAGACACAACTTGTGAGTTACTTTCATGTGTATCAGCCATGGTTTTTGTTTTTTCTAATTATTTAACATAGTATAGCTTGGTGTCTCTGTTTTTTGTTGAGGAGATTTTTCTCCCTTGTTTGTGTAGTCTTTGAAGGAGTTATGGGTACTAGATATTCTCTGTGTGTTTTAGTTGTTCTTAAAAGTCGCCGTAAACTAGACGTTTGAATCTGTCTCGATTGCATGAATGCAGTTGGATACAGCCATTCAGGATAGTTTCAGGACCAATTGCAAGCAGCTACTACGACCATTTTGGGGCAGTTGGGTGGAGCGTATCCGAGGCACTTCGTTGGCCTTTGGACAGGKTGCTGGTTGATGATGAAACCTATTTGTCAGCGTAGATTGTGAATCTAGGAGAGACGGAGACGCCGCGAGGGCGCCATGCTTTCCTTGAACAAGTTGCTCGGTAACGGGAGGGCTTCGTATGTAGTCTCATGCGAGCTTCCGGATGGTGACGATCATCACGTAATCAAGTCCAGGAATTTTGATTGCAATGGTTTGGATGATCATGGAGCTCACGCGAACGCTGTCCGGTTCGCCAAAGGAGCTGAGACGGTACCTGAATTCCGAGCATTCCTGATTGGTGAGCCTGATAGATTGGGGAGGGACCAGAGGAGTAGGGTCAGGTCTTACGTGTGTGTGCGTGAGAAGCAGTTGACAGGTGTTCGATATGCCGTTGCTATGTGTCGCCTGGAAAGYGGACAGTTGCGAAGTATATCGTTCTTCCGAGGAACGGCTGCGGATGAGGTAACGGATGCGAAAGGAGAGAATCAGGCTCTTGGGAAAGCTGAACAGTTTCTGCGCAGTGTGGCGTTCGAGAATTGGCGCAGACAGGTGTCGAGGGAATCGCCGCTGAAGAGCCGAGAACATTCAGGTGGAAGTCAACACAATCTGGGGAAGGAGCGCGGGCTGAAGCACCCGCACTCGTTCGTWGAGATTGACGGGGGCGAAAAGGTCGATTGTAAGTGTGGCAAGAACCGAAGTCATGGMCTTATGATGGCGTGTGAACGTTGCGGCGTATGGGAACACGCAGAGTGCCAGGGATTTCGAAGTGATAAACAGGTGGCTTATGTTTTTCAAACGCCTCTTTCCTCCCTTTTCTATCAGGAGCACACACGTAGTGATTCATGGACGGCTCTATCAACTGTGCTGTATGAACCCATGCTTGGATGCATCGGGGTTTATGCCTCGAGCTAGAGATGTTTTATAGGGAAAGTTTTTGTGTCGGTCTATCCAGGAGGCAAAGGGCTTCGGAGCATTGTTTTGTGTGAGCGGCTTCTTTATGAATCGAGGTTTCTGTAGTTCTTGAAAATTGACAGGCAAGTGAAGGCTCAGGAATTGCAGCGTCTTTAACAGGGATCGTCGAAGCTGAGCTGTGGTCTTGAGAACAGGTTGTTTTATTATCGTCAGCTGAGTCGCATGGTGGCCTTGAGACTTCAATTAGGAACTGGATCACAGGAAAGATATAACAGACGTTAAGGTTGAGGATTCTGTTCTTGAGGATGGGCTGAAGGACTGTATTTGGAACATGCAAGAAGTACGCCTGAAGCACWACTTTGTCCGTATCTTGCAGATCCCTGCCGATTACATCTGCTCAGCGTGCGTGCGATCGGAAAGGGAGGAGGTGATTATCATCAGATGTGAGGAACAGGTTAGTCTCAGGCATCTGCAACAACTATTATGACATTTACACAGAGTGCTTGTTTCCTGCACGATTTACAGAGAGCCCCTGGAGTAGTGGAATCTTCACGGTTTGGGAATTTTTTTATTCAGAGGGTTCAATTCTGGAATAGCAGCCGTGCAGCTGTCTTAAGCGCAGATGAATATGCATTTTTGTATTCAAAGCGGTGGATACAGGGCTTTCCGCTATTTTGCCTGTTCGTAGCTCAGAAAACAGATTCGAGGAAATATCCATCTTGGGATGGAAATTGGGACTAGTTTCTTGCATTGAGGATTTGGAGCCCAAATAGCCGACATCTTCACCATCGTTACCGTCGTTACCAGAGTGATTTATTTTGCAAAGGTTGCAACAACAGATACTCTGTTGTCCCTAGGTCTATACCTTGGAGGTGAATGGAAGAGCCTTCTGTAGAGACAATGTTAAGAGGACATCAGGCATTGAGAAGGTAATGGCCTCCAGATGCTGACTGGGTGGCTGTTATCTGGTTGCCGATTTGTTTTCATCGCCACGGGGATGGATCCACCCGCCATGTCCCTGTACTTCGGTTTCAATCTCTGAGTTTGCTTACATTGTTTGTTGGATGGGATAGGGAAAACTTTGGAGTACGAGCTTAGAGGATGGGCATGCAGGGATGACTTCCAGGGAGCACGAGCATCGCAGAGACGTCTGCTCTTTGTGTGGTTGTGAAGATAATGAATACTTCGAACCTCTGGTAGGCTTTTGTCTCAACTTCTCATGTGGATGAGTTGCGACGAAAGGTTCACGTGTCAATTTAGCCGCAGTTAGAGATTAGGCTGTTCGACGTCGTCGTTGGTAGCGCTCAGTTTGATTGATCTCTCGGTGTTGTCTGGATATGGCTGATCAGTTGGTAATTCTATATTTTTTCTTGAATATGAAGTCTCTAGGATGCTGATCTTGTTTGGTTAGCTTCATTGTTCTTTGTTCATAAGCTCCTTTGCTCTTGGATGACCGTCGAGCTTGCTTTTTTTTCTTTTCTACAGAGCGAGTTATATTTTGAAGGGATTGATCAATCTTTCATGCCCAAGTAACAATAGAATAAGCAATCTCAAAGACTTCTATTGTAAACTTAATCTTTATTGGTTGCATTCACAGGTTCAGCCTTGTGGTTGTGTTGGGTGTTCCGTGCTGGCTCATTCCAGCTGTGAAGCAATCTGATTGTCAAAGCGAAAATTTGAGCCAAAAGGGTCATTCAGAAGTATTAATGACCGCAACGGTTGACCTTACCTCTGCCGATCCTGTAACCAAAATAAGTCCTACCAAGGACATTACAGAACCACAAAGGTKTGAGGAGGAGGGAGCTCCTCATGAGTACGAGCACTTGGTTGATAAGGAGGTTGCGGAGGAGGTTGTCAATAATAGAAATCAAGCGTCTTCTTCCCCTTTAAGGCAACCCGCAACTGTTAAATGGGAGGGTGATAATGGTGAGGATCTTGAAGCCGATGATGTGGATTATGGTGATTCTGATATGAGAGAGGGGGAAGACCTTGAGGTGGAAGATAGATTACACCGCGGGGCTGCTGAGGTCGAAAGCACGTGGAACCCCTACGATGATACGAAAATATCTGAAGTGCGAGATGCTTCGGCTTCTCAAGATGCCTCGGCTTCTCCAAGTCACAGGGGTGACGCAGATGGTTTGAGCAACGTGATGGGTTCTTCCGGTCCCTCAAGAGAGAGAAGACATCAAAGTGAGAGTAGTGGTGCTGAGGAATTTCAAGAGATCGATGTCGAGGAGGCCCATGCTGTACASGTTGAAGACTTAAATCGTGGCTCCGTTCCGGCAAAGGGCTCTTCAATCCCAGAAATGAACGGAAATTTGKTTCTTGATCAGGTAAAGGACCTAGATGCCTCTGTTTTGTTATCTTCAGATCATTTAGGTACTGAAGAATGGATAATCGTATTTAATGGAAGTAACATGGATACAAGCTTAGGACAAAAGTATAGACTACCAAACGATAAGTCTCACCTTTCTAACAGGAGGTTTCTCTAATGGATGATGCAGGACAAAGTTGGGGATGAGCACGGTAACGGGAGTGCTAGTGTTGCTACCTCCGACAGTCATCCTACCTCTTCGGACAGAGCCGAGGACATGGCTGGATCTGCACGCAGTGATAAGACTGTCAGGAAGTCAGAGGTCTGGAGGGAATCTTCCGAGGGTGGTGGCAGTCGAGCTAGAACGAAATCAGGCTGGGACCAACTTCCAGAGGGTTTTCAGAGTGCAGAGGAAGCACGGCAAGCAGCTAGATCAAATGCAGCACAGACAGGCTGGGGGTCGTCTCACTACGGGCCTGGTTTCTCTGGATGGAATGGAAGTTCAAGTATGCATTTTAGCTCCGGCGACAATCGTTAYTTGCCAGGCCATGGGCGAGGTATGTTGCCTGGACCAACTTCCGACAGAGGTCCGTTCGAGAAAGCAGCATGGAGTCGGAGCGACCATCCGCGCAGAAGTCGGTGRGTTGAAGCCKGTGAACCCTARCCTTGTAATGTTGTAAGAATTGATWATGTACGAGTTTGAGTGAAGAGTTTCCTCTATCCATGGCTTGYGCATCGTTTGCTTACCTCATTTTGTCCGCAGAATGGATGCCGGATTGGAGTTACATGGCAGAGTCCCTGTGAACCAAGAGTTGCGACAGAGCAGTGGGAGCAGGCCTCGACCAGGATCGCTTGAGCCCGGTCATCGCCAGAGGAGACAAGGTGGTTGGGCTGACGATGCAGGTGCTCCTCCTCTGTGGACGTATGGTCCAGGCAGACAGCTGTCACAAACAGGTCCTTCACGTGAACCATTTTCCTTCCACACCCCGCACAAGACGAGGAATGCAGCTGCTGTAGCGGCCGCTAAAGTCGAGAGCAGTGGCCTTGTCGTAGCTCCAGATGGTACTGTCATCAAGGCAGGGGCTGGAGCCRCAGCTCCTCTTCGAGGTATAGGTGGAAAAGGGAGGGGAGCTGGATTCGGTGACATGACCTCAAATGGGGTTATGACTGGAGTTGGGAACACGGGGCTTTCGCATTCTCTTAGGATAGGAGGAGACGTGGATTTGAGAGGCAGGGAGTGCTTGGGTGTAGATACCCGAGTTCCAGGGGGCACGGACTCTCCCCCTCATTTTAAGAGATCAGGTGAAAGATTTGGTCCTTTCCCACCTGGGAGTTCCATGGCCCGTGGTGCACCCGGGATGATGGGCACTTCAAGGTGGACCCGGGGTGATAGAAACTTCCTTCCACCAGGTGAGCAAGAAGAAAGGCCTTTATTCAGYAAACGCCGTCCAGACACGACTTCGTTTCAGAGATCCAGACTGAGTCCACCACCCAAGTCTACCAATGACGTGATACCCGATGACGRAGCAGCCCAACCAAGGAAGAGTAGGACCACACAGGTCACCGATACGAAAGTGGAAGTTCAACCTGAAGTCGCTCCTGCGGAGCCGGACTCTTCTGCACCGCCACCGCYCAAGTTACCGTTGCCACCGCCTCCCCCAAGAGCCCAGAGGTCACCACCAGCTGGTCTGAAGCGACCAATCAACAAGCGAGAGGTCCGAGGACGAGAGAGAAGTCGGGACAGGGAAAGGGAGTGGGACAGGGAAAGAATCGGTTCGCGTAGCCATTACTCCCCATCTCGAAGATCCTCCCCCCACGTCATTCACGGTTCAGCACTGACAGATGAACGGGATAGGCTATTGTTGGCAGGGATCGATAGGTCAAGGGACCCAGGTGCTTCAGCGTCAGTTTCTGCGGAGGATGCACAACCCCCTCAGAGAGGAAGGTCAATGGAGGACGTCCACGATGTCAGACGAGCTCGGCATTATGATGGCCACTCAGCCAAAGGAGAAGACTTRGTGGTCAAACCGCGGGCACTAAGTAAAGGTGGAGATGCGAAGGATTTAAGATTCGAGACTGACAGGGCTAGTCGAGTGGCAAATGATACGAGAAGCGACACTCGTAGAGATTTCCAAAAGCCTGGACTCAACTACAAACACAGTACCAGCCGAGAAGGTGAGGATGATGTAGCACCCAGGCGACGTAGACCATCATAGCGCAGAAACACGATGTAGGAATGTGAACGCAATTGTTAAAGAGTACTCTTATTGSTGCTTTGCTTCGAGTTGGTTCCCTGGTCGACGTTCTTCTTAACATCTGGGCTGTTGATAATTGAGGTTATTATCTGTTATCTGCTGTTTCCTTGCTCTTGAGAACTTGAGTAGCTCGGGTATGACGAAGGTCTCCACAGAAAAGTACCCCCGGAAGACTTCAACTAATAAGACATAATTTTTCTAACGTAAAATGAAGTATAGGATTAACCTCTATACGACCTAGAAACCCAAATTGGGCCTTCAGTTTATTTTTGACCTCTTYGAGCTCAATTGGGCCTTCAGTCTTATATGGACTCTTTTTTGTCCTATTTTATTTTTTGGCTTTGGAGGAGGTTTTGGTTCGTCAGAAGCTACTCTGAGGAAGTGTGATACTCGAAAAGTGAGTCAAATTTTTCTAGGTCACAGAGACAGAGTGGCATGTAATGTTGCTGCTCGTTTATGGGTTTTGTCCTTTGGACAGAGACTATTATTTCTGACTCTGGTTTCTGAATCTGTAAAGTGGCTACTAAATCTAGCTAGTAGGTTGAAATTTTTCATCAATGTCCAAATTGAATAAGAATCCATGGGCCTTACACTACAAGAGAAAGGGGTGTTTTAAGTATAGTCCTAGAGATAAGATTTTAAGTAATGACCTACAAGGAGTCTTTTAAGTAAGAATTTACTAAAAATCCATGTCTTTTAAGTAAAATTTTACTTAAGACATGGGCTTTTAGTAAATTCTTACTTAAAAGATTCTTTACAGGTCATTACTTAAAATCTTATCTCTAGGACTATATTTAAAACACCCCTTTCTCTTGTAGTGTTAAACCACACACACTAATTCTTTCATGTAAGGTAGGCAAATCCAATACCAACCATTGACCTACAACCACCCAAATGTAGGACTTTTGTTGATTCAAGAGTGAGAATCTCATTCTAGAATCAACAAAAGTCCTACATTTGGGTGGTAGTAGGTCAATAGTTGGTATTGGGTTTGCCTACCTTATTTCAAAAAGTAGAATTCAACTCAATGTCACTAATTCCGTCATGTATTCCAAAGAGTAGAATTCAACTCAAAACTTATTAAAACTACCACCATTGGATTCATTGTRTAGGATTTGTAAATGACTTTTATGTTTTATTCCCTCAAACAATTGGTGACTACACTTTGGAATTTGGGCAACTTTGGATGGGCAACCTCAATGTCAGTCATTGAAAAGAGATTTTGAAAAGGCATTTCAAGAGCTTTGAGGAAGAATTGAAAAAATAGCTACAAAACTACCTTTATTCTCAACAAGAGTATTTAAGAAAAAATGAATTGCAAAGGAAAATTGCCCCAAGGTTGTTAGTATTTGAGAAGAAATTTTGAAAAAAACTAAATAGATGAACAAACACGATACTTTCATTTCAGAAAAATAATCACTACATTTGGAGAATTTTGTGGAAGAAGTAGCTACAAAACAACATGGACAATATCATTTGCTACTATCATAGATCATCATATAATGAAAAGATGGTAATTAAATAGGTCAATCATGTAAATATCTTTTCATTCATTTGAGAAGAAATTCTCACATGGAAGGTCATAGAGGTAGCTTGTTGTAAACTGTCAGTCACTTTAGTGTTTCATATTAACCCCTAAAGGACCAAACTACGTTTTTTGGCAACATAGCAATTTTGGGCAGCTCACTATAAATGAAGGATTCATTATTTTTCTTTGAAATTTTTACACAACATGTGTCCAAGGAGTAGCTTTAAGGCTCGACAATTTTCATAACATTTGACTACACAATTAAAAGTTATTGTGTGATATGTAATTTTCTATAAACTTTGGGTAGTCTGGGTAGCCCAAAAAACTTCTTTAAAAATCACTTTTTGAAAAAATAAAAATTTGAAATTGGTTCTTTACAATTATGTAAGTAAAAATATTTGAACCATTCCATTTGGATTAGTGAGCTAAAAGTTATGAGGAGTTTTAGTTTGTGGGTAGGTATGTTTTTTTAGAGACTCCATACTTACCCACAAACTAAAACTCCTCATAATTTTTCGCTCACTAATCCAAATGGAATGGTCCAAAGCTTTCCACTTATATATAATTGTAAAGAACCAATTTCAAATTTTTATTTTTTCAAAAAGTGATTTTTAAAGAAGTTTTTTGGGCTGCTTGGACTGCCCAAAGTTTCAAGAAAATCACATATCATGCAATAACTTTTTAATTGTGTAGTCAAATGTTATGAAAATTGTTGGGCCTTAAAGCTACTCCTCGGACACATGTTGTGTAAAAATTTCAAAGAAAAATAATGAATCCTCCATTTGTAGTGAGCTGCCCAAAATTGCTATGCTGCCAAAAAACACAGTTTGGTCCTTTAGGGGTTAAATTGTAAAACAGAAAATTTTTCCATTTGTGGCAAACAAGTGTTTTGTGTTCATTTTGTTTAGGTAGTAAATATGAACTCATTATACAAACCTTTGATTTTTGAAGTTCTTGCCTTCAAAAGGACGTATATAAGCACATTATTTAAAATCAGGTACATGTTTAAATTAAAGTCATCTTTCTTCAATGTTTGATATTGGGGCGCTAATTTTGTCTATGCATATACTAGCAAGTTTGATTATAAGGGGCTAAACTACAATCATGGAGTTTCAATTCATCGATTCAAACTTAGTAGAAGTCAAAAAAAATTATCTTTCCAAGTTGAATTTCATGTTTGTTATGACTATTGGACACTCAAGTAATGTTGTTAGTCATATATTATGCAAAAGTTTAATTATTCTATACCAAACATGCTAAAAATGTTTATTGCACCATCATGGTAAATAATGTTCCCTTTTCATGATCAATTCACTCTTTGTTTATTTCCTAAAATTCTTTAGTTGATTTAATCTTAAAATTATATATTTCATGAATTAATTAAATTTTTCATCATATATAGGTGATAATGTAATGAAACTTCAATGAAAATCCTTGATAATAACTTTAAATAAATTGAAACCTTACCAAGGGAAAGATAATATATAGGTACCACAATTTTTCCCAATTATTACATGCTAAAAAATTCTCCTCAAATTTACACCTTTTTATAATTGACATTAATTTCAAAAAATCACTAGATTTTAGCATACTCAAATATCAATCTTCTTTTGAGACATCTAATAGATTAATCCACAAATTGAATCAGATATTTTAAATCAATTTAATATAAAAAATACACAAATATAAGTAATGTATATATCCATATGACACTCTAGCTAAAACATATAAACTCTCTATTTATGAGTAAAAAAATCCTTCTAATACCAATAGTTTAGATTTGTTTTTGAACTATACAATGATAAAAAAATTTGAATTTTTCAATCTAAAATAATCAAAAATATCATACAAAAAAGAATAAAGTAATTTTAAAAATAACCCTTCAAATTTAAAACATCTTTAAAAATACATAATTTCAATATAATATTGAATCTTGCAACACAAATTTAACACCATCTCAATCTTACTAGCTTTTTCTCTGTTTGTTTAGTAGGAAACAAAATTAATAAATACAAAATAAAACTTTATGAAAATATTTATATGTGAATTTTGAATTATATGAATTTTTTGAATTTTGTACATGCAATTTCATTGATACGTGATTATAAAAAATGATGTACTTTACCTCTAAAATTTTCAAAGTGTTTCCAAAGATCTTGTTATAATTTTCTTCACGATTATGCAATTCTAACTTCATCATTTTATTTTCATCTACAAATTAATTGAAATGAGAGTATAAATTTATATAAAAATTTAATGAAAAAATTATGGATCTTCCATCCAAATCAATATTATGATAACCATTTTTAAATTTTTCTTGAATTAATAATACTGTGCAATGAAGTAGATTTAGATTTATAAATAAATACAGTGAATAATTGCATCTTTACATTAACTAAAAACTAATAATAAAGTTTTAAGAAATCAATCTAAAAAATATTTTTCAGTATAAAATAAATGTGGACTTAATAAAACATATATTCAACTCATCCAATCTTATTGAAAAACTATTATAACATGAAAGAATATTCTTTTGATGTGTTGATTTTTCATCAATAATCATATCTTTAATATTTGATAGGTCATTGACAAGTGTTTCCATGTTTTCTTCATTCTGTCCAATTGTAGTGAAATAAAGGCCAAAATTATTTTTATAAATTAGAATTTTTGAAACATATTATATTTTAATTTTATTAATTTTTTTTTTATAAAAACATAAAAACAATAGTTACTCCTTTGGTCCTTCCGTTCCAAAATGATCGTCTAATTCCCTTTAATTTTAGTGCAATAAATTTAATACTACACTTTGAAAATGGTTCGGAAAATCAAAGTTTCAAGATGATAGAAGTCTACCAAACTCTACTATGAGCTCCAAATATTGAAATTAATGTTATTTTCATCACAAAAATGTACATTTTGTCTAGCTAGAAGATCAATCATTTTAGGACGGAGAAAGTATATCTCAATCACAATTCTATTTTCATATTTTTTTGTGATGGTAAGAAAATTAATTATTTAGTAAATTAAAATGTAAATATTTTTATATCACATGTGGCATAATTTTTATTTAATTTTTGATATTAATAATTCAAAAGAATTAATAAAGGTCTCACCATTTTACATGAATAGTTTATTGTATCTTTTGCATTTGAAATATTGTTTTTTAGGTTATTTAACATGAAAATAAATGCCTTACATGCCTATCCACAAGTAGTACAATTTTTTGGTGTTAGTATTGCATGATTTTGCAAAATTTCACTAATATATAGTTTTAAGAGTAAATAAACAATTATAATTACTTTATTTCCAATTTAAATTTTATAGCAAACCTCTTTGGATGTAATTGTATGTCTTGAAAATAATGTAACAAGTGATCTAAAAGTAGATTCTATATGTTCTCCAAATTTTGATATTCCTTTGATTTTCTCTTCAACTTCTAATAGCTACAAAAAAAAATTATGCATACAATGAAAATTACACTGCCAATTTGTAAAATTATAGACTTAACAATTTACAGATCTTATAGCTTGAAAATTTCAATTCAATATAACCTAAAATGTCATCAAGAAAGAATTTTTTACATTAGAATTTTTAAATGACATACAATGTTTATGAAAAAGACATAGTTTATAGTCAATCAAAAATAAAAAGTACTTACTTTTGTATAATACTTGCTAGTGATAGACTCAATTTCATGGATTTGTTCTTCTTTGCCTCTATGTAAGTTTTTGTGCACTTTCAAATACTCATTTTTGAGAAGTAACGTCAATGAATTATTTTTACCTAATATAATAAAATATTGATGAATAATTTATAATCTAGATGTTTGTTTTGATCAAGTTTAAGGCTTGAGTAATCTATATTTTAAAATCACATTATGATTTATGCATATACTTATACAAAAGTAAGAAGATTGACTTCTTAGATGAAGTTAAAATCATTATTTTTTGAATACCCGATATTATATATATATATATATATATATATATATATATATATATATATATATATATATTGATAAATGCAATACATACTAATGTTTCACTAAAAACATCCTTACATATTTGTTTTTCTATGAAATTTTCAAGTGAAATAATGTGATCAGTCCATTGAATAACTTGTTTATTGAACTAAGAAAAGCCAACAAAATCTATTAATTTCTTTATTATATGAAAGGTAATGAATTTATTATATGGTCATTCATACATAATATCAATTATCATCACTTAACTCAAGAAATGCTAATAAATGAAGTTACATTATTTCATCTCTTTCATGAAATGTGTAATTTACTTGAAAAATATCCTTACTGTTGAATTATATGTGTCTTTAAGTATGATAAACTTTTTCTTATCAACTTCAGTTTCCTTTTTGAATATTGCATCAATTGCATCATTAATGTATTTGATTGCATTTATCATCTAAAAATCATTTGTAAAATAATTATGAATATATGTGTTTTTGATAAAATGAAATTCGAAAAATGAAACATGAATATATTACAATTCAATAATATAGTAGCATGCAAATAAATTGTGTAAGGTGAAAATGTGTATTTTGAAACATTCAATTAAAATTGTGAAAGTATAGAATGCTTGTGTCACATCAAATAGATATTCTAAGAAGAATAAGATAATTTAATATCATTCAATTTACTTACACTATTAATTATACCCCATGATTGTTGAAAAGTTTGATTGTAAACATGCTTGAAGTTTATATCCAAATTTAGTTTATTTTCTTCGTTTTCTTCTATCTTAGCTTTAAGTTCATGTTGTGTTAAAATTAGCTGATATAATCACCATTATTTTCTAATGAGAATATTGTGCTAAATTTATAAGATCAATATAAAAGCTAGATATAAGTTTTATTATTTATCAAATATTGAAGAGTGACAAATTTTTGGCCATTGAGGTTAGCTATTTTTACACAAGACATGAATGGGAGCTAGAAAATGACAAATCATGGGTTTGAAACAAAAGCTTAGCTATTGTTGTAGTTTTGAACCTTATCATTCTATTAAGTTTGGATCTACTTGCATTGAGCTAACTCCATTACTATATGTCATTTTCTTCCCAAGATAGCCAAGGCCCTCTAAATTCCCTATTGTGGGGCCACATAGTACTTTTGTAGTTCATGTTCAAATTGACTAAACTTATAGATTCAAAACAAGTTACTATGACAAAGCTCTTTTTCCACGATCTTTTTTCACAATAACTTTGCAGGACATGTTCAAATAGACTAAAATTATATAAAAATTTTCAACACGTTTCAAACTTTCTACAAACTTTTGGATATCAATTGATTATATTATTGAAAACGTAAATTGTTTGAAGTCATATTTTAGTCAGTACTATGTTACTAAATAAAATTTTTAATTTATGAACTTCATACCACGAAATTTTAAAAAGAATTTTCATTCCACTTTACTAAAGAATACTTAAACATTTGTGCTTGTGGTCAAAGTTTTTTCCATTGATAAGTTTGAGTTAAATTTTAAAAATGTTTGAGATTTATTTAAAATTCTTAAAAATTCATTTTTTGAAGTATATTAATTATACCACTATATCTCCTAAATTTGTGGAAAAATCGAATTTCTCCTTTAATTATGGAATTTTTTTGTAAATATTCAAATGATTTTTAGAAACATTGTATATGACTACCTCCGTCCCAAAATGATCTTTATGTTGGACAAAATGTTATGGATTAAGGCTCAAAATAACATTTTCAAGACCCGCTTTGCATTATAAGCAAAGTTTGGTGCACTCTTAGTGCCCTAGAAACTTTGAGTTTTAGAGCCTTTTTCTAAAGTGTGGTTTTGGAGTATTGAAAAGTGAGATTTTGGGGGCATTTTCAAAGAGCACCAGTGGATATTTAATTGTTGAATGTGGGGTCATCATTTCTTTTGGGATTTTGTATGAGCCAAAGACCATGTGTGGATCTTGCTTCACTTCCCAAAGTTTCATCTCCTTCAATTGGGCAATGTTCAAAGAGATGTAACAATTAAAAACAAATATTGTCAATTGACCCATCCAATCATTTCATTCGTCTTTTAATTGACAATTTCATGGATGGAGGCAAGGAAATAGATAGCAATTGAAAGCCAAATCTAACAAATTTCCAATGTCACAAGTACACCAAGAAGATCATTTTGGAACAGAAAATTTAGGCCAATAAAAAATTTCATCAAGGGATAGAGGGAGTATAAGTTTTTAATGCAACTACATCTTTTTACAATCTATTTTTTGTATATCAACACTACATTATGCAACTATTTAATCTTAAAAACATATTCACCTGAATACATTTTGTTATCATTGTAATTTGAATTTCTTGTGATCTCTGGAATGACTTTAATTTATTAAAATAATCTTGCTTTGATGCCAAAGTTTCCTTTTGAAACTCAACAATAAGATCATTGATATTTTTTGTTACCCTTTCTTTTTCATCTTGAATCTATATTTACAATTGCTGAATTCTTTGAGGAGGATGAATTCTTGCAAATTTCCATAAATCATTTAGAACAAGCATAAAAGTATATACACAATAAAAGAAAATATAAAATAATTTAGAAATGAGATTGTATGTAACTAAGATATTTGTTGTTAGCTATAAAATTTTGAACATTACCATTTGTATGAAAATWTGATGTGAATCTTCATGCTCCTGCAAGTAATCAAAGAAAGAATTATATGAAATATTAAAATATGTTTGAAAATACCTATATATTTCAAATTGCATCAAATAGAAAAATAGAAAAATATGGTTGCAAAGTTAATCATTAAAAGTAAATAAAAAATAAAAAATATAATAACATTCAAAATAAAATGATGAAAATATTTTAAAAGTATTACTTAAAAGACCTTGATGATTAATTTTGATTCATCAATGGCTACTTGATATTCGTTCATTTGCTGAATTTGAAGCATCTTCATATTATCTATATCTCTATAATTCTTTATAGAAATAAAAAAATGTATTTCTTTTAGTACTTCATTTCACATCTTCAGGTTTTTGTTAGTAAATTATTCTTGATATTATAATAATTATTGAAAACAATTTTAAGTAATAATAATAATCATTAAATACCTCTATGATTTGAAATACACAAAAAAATATACTTAATGAAATAAAATAATGTTCAAAGATTAAAACCTTTGCAATTTTTTTATTTTTTTAGTTGAATCATCTTGATAAGATTCAAATGTGTCTTGGAGAAGATTTTGACGTTTTTCCATTTCCTATTTATTCCAAAATCAATGAAATTTTGAAACATTTTTACTTTTATTGTGCAACAAAAATGAAGTAATATAAGTTTCTTACAATTCAAAATATTTAGTGAAAAATAACAAAAGAAAATATGTGAAATTGACATACCAACTTGTGAGTACCAATAACAAAGGGAATATATGAACTCAAACATTTACCAGTTTATTGAGATTAATTTCTTCTTCATATTTTTTTATTGTAGCACAATGTTCTATCATTGAATCCTTCATATTCATTTTATGAAATTTAAATTAGTACTTGTCATCACACTTACAAATTTGCTTTATTTTTCTTGGTTAATATAAAGCAATGAATTAATTATTTAAAAAATAAATGGCGATTAGTTTTAAATTCAAATATCAAAATTGAAGTACATGCATGGATTGCAAAGTTTAATCTTTTAGAAGTTTCATTGGATTTATATGCTTATTTTGGTTATATCTATAGATGCCAACATTTTTTTTAGTAATGAATATTGTTCCCGCACGATGTAATGTTATACCTCTAATATTTGTGTATTGAATTCTTTTTGAGCATTGTAATGCATAAGGTCATTAAAACCTTGGATTTGAGAGGTAGCATCTTTTAATATGATTTGAATTTCACTACTAAGTTTTCTTGGACTCTGTTTAGACATTTTGTTGCAAATGATTTACAATTTTTTATGACTAATATTTACTCAATGCATTCAATTAGTGCAATGAAACTAAAATAAAATACTCATTCGATTTAATATTAAATATAGTTGTTTTAATCATAAACAATTTTTATTTTTCACATATTTTAAGTGCCGCATTGTTTAAAATAATTYCAAAAATAAGAATTATAGATATTTAACATTTAAATTAGGTATATTAGTAAAACTAATACATATACAAAACTTTATTTCCTTCCTCCTAAAATGATCTTCTCATTGCATTTTGTAACATTATGAATTGGTTAGATTTGACTTTCGATTGCTATTTGGAATGAATAAAACAACTCCAAATAGTAGTTACCCCTCCATTCATGCAACCATCAATTGAAAGGCAAATGAAATGACAAAAGGAATCAATCAAACAATGTTTATTTTTATTTTTCGCATTTTTTTGAGTGTTGCTTCATTGAAAGAGATGAAGTTCTTGGAGGTGGAATAGAGGTTTACACATGGTCTTTTGACCCACACTAAYTGCTCCCAAAATGACAACCTCACAATCAACAATAAAATGTCCATCGGTGCTCCTTGAAAATGCCCTCCAAATCCACTTTTTAGTACTCCAAAATTGCACTTTAAAAGAGCTCAAAAAATCAAAGTTACCAAAATGATTGGAGTGCATTGAATTGTACTTGCAATGCAAAATGAATTTTTAAAATGTTATTTTCAAACCCTAAACCCTAAACCCTAAAATTGCAACTGCAACCACTAAGCCTTCGTCAGGTGATAATTCTAGGCAGGGGAAGTACTTGATGCACGAGTTTGTTTGCATGACAGCTCCAAAAATTGACCATTCGATCACAGGTGATATCCTAAATTTTTAACGAGCTCTTTTTAAGTTCTGCAATATACAACAATTTATACATATTGGAACTACTACTAAACGTACCCAGGAAAGAGAATCAATTCCCTTCTTGGAGACGAGCAAGGCTGATTTTACCCGAATTGTTCACATCCAGTTGGTCAAACTGCAGAGAGATGTCGGCGATTTCGTGTGACTGGATGCTCCCCATCTCTTTYAACTTGTATAAAACAAACTCAGCTTTGCTGTACATCCAGCACACACAATGAAAAGTTGTTAGATAAGTGGGTATTCTAGAACCAAATAATCATCAGTTGTAMGGTCACAATCAAATTGGGTGAAAGAAGCAGAGTATCCCTACCAGACAAAGGTTTCATGGTTTTAAAGAAGACCAATTCAAGTTTTCACACGGTGAAAATAATAAAATTTWGGCAGGGACAAATCACATATCACCAAAATCAATGAATGACATCGGTTGTATGAGTTGGTCTGAAGATGAATAAAATTGAACAAAAGAAAGTCTCCATATGACCTGCTCTATCTAAACTGCAAAATAATCCATGAAGCCCAATTTGACTGTTTAGGGTTAAAGAACGTTCTTCACCGATTTTGGTGATGTATAACTTGGCCTCGCCTAAATTCTATTATTTTCACCATATCATCACTTGTATTGGTCATTATGTAACCATGATTCTCAGTCCTTCAGGAATCTAAGCAATACACGACACAAAGAACCAACGACCCTAAACCAGCACTTCGAAAATTCCAAGTGCATTCACACAGTGTCCACAAAATGCAAAATCCCCTTCTCAATCCCAACAAGCTCCATCGAAAACCTAATCCTAGAGAGCCAATCATGAGAATCTAGGGTTAGTATTGGATCCACTTACATTCAACAGTTTGAAAACTCTCACTGTACTCATACAATGTCCAATAAACGCATGCTAAGAGAATTCAGAATCTACTATTGACTCCCAACAAGACCTACAAAACACGCTCAAATGCTTTAGGTTCATAGTGATGCTTTTCTCCAAAAACTGGTCACACCACAAAACAAGCCTCACCTGATACTCCCATCATGGTCCAGATCCGCTTGCACCAAATCCCCCACCGTCAGCTCCCTTTGCAACACCCACTTCGCAATCATCCGATGCCTCTTATCCACTCTCGCCTCCGCCAAGTAGAGAAAACACCTCGCCACCGCCAACGTACTAAACAGCAGCCACAACCCCGCAAACAACCTCCCGGAATACGTCTTAAACGTATGATCCCCATACCCCACCGTCGTCACCGACATAATCGTACAATAAAACGCATCCAGCGCCGACAAATCCTCAAATTTCATCATCACACCCGTCCCAACCATTATACAAATCACCGGAAACGCCAGCGCCAGTCCCACCTTCATCCGAATCCGCATCCGATTGCCATGCTTCGCATTCAGGAAATACTTCTTCGCCGTTCGGTAATGGCTGCCTTCTACAGCACTCAAAAGCAAATGCTCCTGCTTATCCAGCACATAAGTCACCATGCCTGAAACTAATGCGTCAATAAACCCAAATCCTACCAAGACGAAAAAGCAGCTGAAGAGCTTCGCAAAGGGAGTGATGGGCACAATGTCGCCATAGCCGATGGTGCACATGGTCACAACACAGAAGTAGAGCGCATCCACAACTGAAAGAGTCTCAATTCCTGAGAAATSCTCATTCTTCCATGCGTAAATGGCGACACCAATTGTGAGGTAGATGAGTAAGCCGATACCAGCTTGGGTGACAATAGTGGAGCCTTTCTCAAATTCGGGACGTTTGAGCTTTTCTTTCGATTTGATCTCCTTGTTCATGCTTGACATCGCAGGGGCAGTTTGACAGCGATGGAAGGAGTGATGCTCCTTGAGAAGAAGAGAAGTTGTTGTCGCTTTGTCGAGAGCACTGGGTAAGCTCACCACGTGCGGGAGATGGTGAATGTAGGGAGGGTCTTCCACGTCGGGCGGCYTGGGCGACTTGGGTGACTTGGGCGACTTGGGCGACTTGGGAGGCTTCCATGTGCCGTAGTTGGGGTTGGATCCCGGGTAGGTGGAGGGCTTGTCTTCTTCGTCGTCGCTGTCGGTTAAGAGAGATTCCCGAAGCTCGTCGCTGCTGTCGTCGTCGTCGTCGTCGGGGAATAAGAAGCCCAGAGTAAAGGAATTCTTCAAGCCTTTGGTGAGGTTGGATTCGGTGAAGGAGCTCGTCCAGGAGCTGTTGTTGGAGTTGCTGTTGTTGTTGTTGTTTTTGAGCTTGGAAGCAGCGGAGAGAGAGTGAGTCTGCCATGGAGATGGTGGAGAGGTTGCGACTCTAGGCAGGGAGGTGGAGCGCGTGTAGACGACGCCGTCCTCGGGAATCGAGTGGAAGAAGTTGCTCTCTGGGAAGGTCACGCGGAGCTTCCGACCGATCGAGGAGTCGTCCATGATCGCGTGGATTCGGTTGCATGCCCCAGAGGCTCTCCAAGAATTATAACAACTCTCGTGAAAAACACAGGAACGCACTACATGTCATCCATAATCAAATAGGAGAATTAGAAAAGTGCAAAATTTCATGAAAATTAGTGTTTTAACGTTTTAATTTATCAAAAATAGGAAAAAAAATATCAAAGAAACTAAAAATTGGACATTGGGAAAGACTTCTTGGTGAAGATATTGTACCAAAAGAATGATCTTCAAACTATTTTCAATGTTCAAAATTGTGCGCGCAAAGGAGCCCTGTTTGCATGAATGTAGAGGATATAAAATAATGTTTTTGTAAATTTCCTTTGGTGGATTCATGCATTCCTAGTGTAGGAATAGACCACAAAATTTTCAGCTCTAGATCATTAATTTTGGATACTCCCCAGTACTGAAAACCCCATAACCACAAAGTGTGACAAATTAGCTAAATTCAAATTTAAATACAAAATGATTTTGAAAAAAATTCTGAAAAATAAAGGATCTGATTACAATCAAGTGAGCCATTTCCAATAAAAATTTGACATTAATTGGATTCATCCTTCAAAAGTTATAGCACATGACAATTCCGTCATTCCAATTGTGACGCAAAATAGTACTAGTCTTTCTTGCAAGCACCCTCAAATCTTCACTAAAAATTTGTATCACTTTTGAATGAAGTTCAATAGGAGGTGTTAATTATTTTTGTGCATGCTGTAAGAATTGTCCCTACAATTAGGCCATAAAGTGTTACTATAGTATTGAAAAATTATCCAATGATGGATTGGTGCAAATTTAGAATTGTTTTTGTATAGTTTTATGAGTAGTTGGAGGGTGAGTTTGATTTGGAAGTAGACAAAATTTTAGTGTAAATAATGTGGAGTTATGAGTGGAGGGACACTTTGTGCCATCCTATGCAATTACATGCACCATGTTGTTCCAATTTCAAGTTTGCATGCCTTCATTTTGGGATGCCATTTGCACCACTGATGGACAATTTTTTGACATTTAATGGTATTGTAAATAGCCTTCAATAGCACCCTATTGTTGTGAGTTTTAGAAAATCATTTCTAATTCAATTTCACTCTAAAATTTACAAATCAAACTGTGAGGCATGTGTCTTCCTCTCTCCTTTCCTTGAAAATCTGTTAAAACATGATTTGATGAACATAGAGGAGATCCTAGGTGGATATACTGTTAGACTAGCTGTTTTTCCGCTCCTACCTTATTGGTCTAATAAACAAAATTGATCCTCAATCCTTTCTTTGTGGCAAAAAACGGGAGATGTCTAAAGTAGTATTGAAAGATTTCAACTATGTTTCTCCACCTACCCACACATTGTATGAGGAATTAAAGTAGAAATTTGTCCCCTATTTTTTGGTTGGTTAATTTGTATTTCATAACTACTTCTATTATACGTTAGAATTTTTTCCAAACGTACATTCAAATCTTMAAATTTGATCATCTAAGGTAAATCATAATTCTTGTGGTTTCTCTTGTCTTCCAAGGAATTCTCAAAGCATTATGGCAATGGCACCTCAAATTGTTAATGTAAATGTTTTAATGTCTTCCATATTACCACTTCATGAAAATGTTGCTCAACGAAATTAACAAATTAAAGTAAAAAAATGTTGCAAGTAGCCAAGTACAATCTCAATTTTTTTATTATTTGAACAATACAATTTTTATAAATTTTCAAAAGCAACACACTTTAGTCTCTAAGTACACTTAGTAGAAACAACACATTTAAAACCTTAAAGCAACAAAAAGAAAGTGATATGTCTAAAAACATCCCTCTTGAATACATGCTTTAGTCACCTACTCAAGTTTTGAAAATACTATGTAAGAGATTGGCAATGTTACAAGCAAATTTGGTTTGCTATGAGATAAAATGTAGTTTATTTTAGATACATGACATCTTGTGGTGTCACTATGTTACTTAGGAGGGATCTTAGAAATTATCATAGAGAATAATTTATTTTTAGAAATGATAAATTTAGACTGAAATGATCTATTTATCCAGTTTCTTTGAATTTTGAGTATTTTTTCCTCAAGCCATCAATTATTGACCTTTTCCATTGATTTTCAATACTCTGAATATTAGGTTTTTATTTGATTGATATTTATTCACTAAAAATTCATTTTTGAAAATCATCCTTTGTTGATTGTTGAATTGCATTTTCACTCTTTAAAATATGCCGTTTGTTTGAATTGAATTTGGTTATTTTTAACCTGTAAAGCACCATTGTTCATTCGGCGGACAAATGGGATTTTGGGCAGGGAGCTACAATCTCAATTTTTATCTTGATTTTTCAAAACTTTTTTTGAAGATAGAAAACAAATTATCTTTGTGGGAATATATTTTTTTTCAATTGGTGCCCGGGAACAAAAGTTGTGCCAAATAAGCTCAAAATAGGGGAGAGGAGGCAACCAATTTTTTTGAAAAAGTTTAATTTTAATTTTTCTTAAATCTTCTTTTCATAGATTATATTTTTCCTTGCATAGGAATATTTGATTCATTTTATTTAGGTTTGTTATGAGAAAATTAAGGGCAATCTTGTTTTTTGGGCAATCTAAGCATCTTTTTGATTGAAATAACTTGTAGGATTCAATTCTGAATGCAATTTTTACAATTTTTACAATTACAATTTTAGTGCATTTTAATTTCATCTTAAAGATATTAATGATTTAGATCTTCCTTCTATCTTGTACCTACTTCTACTTAATAATTTTTTAAACAATAAAAATTAAGCTTTTTTGTATTTATTTATTTTTGCCTAGACTCTCAACTCAATTTTCCACCATAAATATTTGAACCTTAAAACTTTTTAGGGCAAAAAACTAAAGTTAAAAAGGTCCAAAGTCAAACAATCTAGTCCTACAATGTACTAAAAAACTTGTTAAGTAGATATCTTGCAATCTATGCCTTAAAAAATTTTGAAATTTTCATCGCATTTTTTCATACTAGTTAGGTGTAAGATCCTAAGGCTAAATGTGCAAGAAAAAAAAATTTCAAAAGTTTTACTCTTTGCTATAAAAAGTGGCAGTTTTGAGTGTTTTATCGCAAAGAAAAGGCCTTGGTCCTTTAGGGGTTAAGGCATATATTACTCTTTCTTCATTCAAATCCAACCTTTTTTAGATGGATAAAATCATCAAATAAATAAAAAAATTTAGAACTTTTAAATTCAGACTAGGTCTTATGCATTTGTTTAATTTTATCTATTTTGAATTATTTCCATCCACTCATGAAAGTATCTACCCAATGATTTTCAATTATTTTGTTATTCAATGGTTTCTTATTAACTTAGTGATTTTCAAATTAGGTTCCTGATAAAAAAAATATCATTATGTCGATGCCACAGTAAATTTGAATCAACATTGAAGTCACATCATTTAATTTCTTATGTAATATACTAGTATTGGGACAAACATTATTTAAACAATACATTGAAATTTGTCTTTTGTATGACTTTAAAATTTAATTCAATAGAAAATATGAAATGTACAAAGACAAATTAGAATTTTATTCATAGTAGATTTTGCAAGTTGGATAGATTGTACTCCCTTAAGAGCATCCCCACCCGGGACTTCCCTATCCCCAAACGGATGGTTTTCATCCGGATAGGGAAGAACCCCTCCCCACCAGCATCCTGTATCTCCAAATTTTGGGGAATTGGGATCCCCAATTCCCTAAATTGGATGGGGATAGGGAATTGAGAAATGATAAACCCTATTCTTGAATTTACCGTTGTTGCGTGATGTGTGCTCCCATGACTTGGCATTGGACTATTACTTTTCCCTTGTTACTATATTTACAAGTGCATGTTGACTTCACTTGCCTAGATTTAGTACAAAGTATTGATTTGGGGAAGCATGGGTGGGAAGTGGCTTCCCCATCCCTATATTTTTTGATGAAGAATTGGGATAGGGATAGGGAAGTCCCTGGTGGGGATGCTCTTAGTCCCACTACAAACTTCCTAATTAGGCTGTTTTATTATAGTCTTTGCAGAAAGACTTTGGGAAGCTTTTAGTGGGACGGAGGGAGTAACATATATTATCACTTGTTGGCATCTATATTATCTCTTAAAAATCTCCAAAATTTATAAATTTATAAATAAATTTTTTAAATCTATCATAATCCAAAAATCTATTATATAAATTTAATTTTATAAAAATTCTCACTAAATCTATAAAATGCCTTTGATTTTAGTACACTAGTTTAAATCAAATTGAATGTAAGAAACCTTAATGCATATACTACAATTACATCTACATTCTAAAATCTCCATTTGAATTAAGATCTAGAAAACCAATTTGCAATTTCACCTCCATAATGCCATTATTAACCCTTAAAGGACGGACCTATCACTGCTGACAAAATCGGGGTGCAATATGTAGTGCTTGACCGAGGCGAAAAACACTAGTCATGCACATGTTTAGCTTTGGATAAATTGTTCAAACCAATACTTAATGCTTCCCATTCAAAAATTGCTAGAAGGGCTCCATGGCATGAAACACTTTCATGTGAAAATCTTTACTATCTTCATAGAATTAGGGCTACCTAAAAATATGGAAGCAATTAAAGACACTAAATTTGACTTCCCATGATGCTTGACATATATATGGTTACTTTCAAAAAAAGAACGGATGAAAATTAGTGTAGCTTTTTCAAAGGACATGATGTCACACGGTATCAAAATGCATGATTTCCACTGCTCCGTCCTTCAAGGGTTAAGGGTTAAGTTTAAGTTTACACTCGAACTGCAGGAACTTGCAATCCAGATGTCAAGGACCTCCAGCTTGCTGGAAAATGGATATTCCAAAGCTATTCCCATGAAGAATTGTACAACACGTTTGCAGCAGGAATATGTCCCCTCGTTCTCTATCTGGAAAGATAAGGATGGCAAAGGATTCCWGCGAATAAATGGATACTGCTAATGCCCTCCCCCTAGAAACTCCAATTACAAAACATGAATCTCTCGTGTTCTGTAAGTGGCATTACATTAAGGAAATGGGAAGATTATCAAGAGAACAGACGTGTAGGAAGTAGTACAGCAGACACTAGTGAAAATCATGAAATTCCAGCCAATGTAATTGATCACTAATAACCAGTTTCAGACCAATTTGGATGGACTCCCTGCCTGGAGCAGGATATGAAATCCACTGGTGAGATTGACCTTGAAGATTTCACCAGCACGTCGTCACTAGATGGTAGTCGATAAATGTGCAGAATACACATTGGCTTCTGCACAAGTTTCACAGTCGAATCCAAGAAAAAAGGATCCAAAGCAAGGAATATAAATACAATCTTGGAGTGAATTAGACAAGCAATAAATTGAAAAAAAAAATCAAAAATTAAAATGAATTCTAAAAGTGGACACAGCACAACTGCTATTGCAATTCCACAACTTTAGCCTTCCAAAACTGCTTCGTTGCAACTAAAATGMGATCTCTACCTGAACCTCCTGGCTCGCTGTCAAAAATCTCAAATTTCCATCGTAAGGCCTGAGCAACTTTAGAGACTCGTGCGAGCATAGTTGGTGTATCTCGTATGATAACTGTCCCCGGGGGGTAGTAAAATCCGATCCATCTCGACCATAACCTCTGCCAAACTGCACCTGAACATTTGAAAGAAAGGTTAAATGTTCAATATAATACTTGTTTCAAGTAAACGTGCATGTAATTTCCATAAATAAAACTAAGTTGTCAAAATATACAACGATGTGACCTAATAGAGTTATCTTTAAATTCAACAGTATTTCAGATCCATGATTGAACCTCACAAAAAGTATTGTCATCACCTTTTCATGGAATTATTCATTAGATCAACACCAAACTTTTCACTAAAATAATAACCTTACTTTGAATGCATTGATGGATAACTCTAATACCTCTCTCCAACCACACAACAACTTAAACCTCAAAACTTCTCCTGAAGAGGTAGAAAGTATATTTTGTTTTTGTACCAACATCATTAAGAATCCAAGTTTGACACTCAATAAGAGGTTCAAGCATGTGAAAATATACAGTCCAAACCAAAGGGAAAGGACATATCCAATTTGAAACTCGCTGAATAGTCTGTCATCTCACATTACGTTACATACGATATAGTGATAAAGATTTCTAACACRTATGAAAAGGGCTCTAGCCGACCTTGTATAAGCAACCAACTATTTTTTAAATGTCACTTTACATGAAAAAAGAATTAATTGTTACACTGTTACAAAACTCCATTTTATCAAGTATATTTTAGATACATTGAAAAGGTTTTAAGTGTAGTTGAATGTGTTTGTGGGTTGGAACCCAAAATAATGACCATGGTTAAAAATTGACCAATGCAAATTATCATATTATGAAACGGAGTAATTATGATAATTCAGAAGGGGTTAATATTTAAGTCACCAGAATCAACAACGAACATTGAATGTTTTGGTGATTTGAAAAAAAGAAAGCCCCCATATGACCTACCCAAAACCGTTAAAAGAAATATGAGAGTCCATATGAACAGATGAGCATCAGCAAGAAAAAACAAACCTCTTTTGCAAAGTTGTGAACTGTTGAAATGACGCCACGTGCAATAAGTCATACGTTCGAGGGTATGTTGAGAATGACTCACACCTGGCCTCTCAAACAAAAAGTTTGTTAGTCCCTTTGCAATTGTCACATGAAGTACTTGTCTCTGAAGATCATTAGCCATACAATAGTGAATATGAGACATCCTAAGCCTGATTAGTGAAGCTGGAATCCCCACGATTCAATCCAAAAATTGAGAATCTAATGTTCCCAATTTGACCATTCATTAGCGGTCTGGATGATGCACAATCTGCATTGCTAGAATGGAATCAAGCTCATAAGAGTAAAATAGAATTGCAATGGACCCAAGACTAGAGATAATGACTTGTAATGTCAGAATTCATCTCTCATTGGACTTTACGCCATCACATCAGAAGTTTTGGAAAAACTTGCCAGTCATGAAGGACTCCAAGAAGCCCTCTGTCAAAAATTGTGCTCAAAATGTTTAGTCCAGGTGTTGGCACGACATTCATCACCCATGCAAAATCATCATGGGCCATGAGATCGACTGCAAAGCCTCCATATGCTGCATTCATATCCATCACATTGCGATATTGGGAGGTYCCAAATCCAATCTTCAAAACCTGCATGGGAAAAATACAAGTCAGTTCAATTCCTAATTCAGCTCTGTGAGGGAATTGTAAAACATTGTAAACCAAAATAAGTCTAGTCTAAATGCTATTATAAAGATTTGATATCTTAATATGTGACAAACTAAGTCTCTTGACCAAAAAATTTCATGCAACAATGTTCTACGCTCAATAGAATTTTTGCGTCATTAATGAAACCATGTAGAAGCTATCATAAATCAAAGGCCAAATATTTAACGGCTGAAAGCAGGGCAGAA
Organism: Pleurozium schreberi; assembly: GCA_006891605.1. NCBI lineage: Eukaryota > Viridiplantae > Streptophyta > Bryopsida > Hypnales > Hylocomiaceae > Pleurozium > Pleurozium schreberi. The sequence goes on from VACF01000694.1 coordinate 39,371, forward strand.
GGGCTCTTCTAGCAAAATTGTGAAACAAAATACACCCARCACAAACCTCCTTGTAGTATCTAATTTGACGACGCCATCTCCTTGTATCCCTATCAAACATAACTTTATCCCCATTTGGTAGTTCTAAAAATCGTGTTGGAACAGTTTCTAGACGTTTTCGCCAATGTAGCTGATGCGGCATTTCAACAGCTTGAGTCCCCGGTAGTGCAGTAATACAATCATCCAATTGAGCATTCCTGTAAAAGTACAAGTTCCAGAACAGCATCGTTATTTGATTGAACACCAAAGAAAGATATCCCTGCAATAAGGGSCTCATACTGAAACTCGAAAAGTAAACAATTAGTAGGACCAACAAGAACAAGGTAAAGACTGTTGATAAGAAGGCACAGAAGAAATCAACTACAATAAGAATTTTTCTTACCATGCATCGTCCGGGTCATCCTCTTCACAAAAAGAAGGAATTTGTTCCTCACGAGAACGATGGCATGACATATTCATAGGTTTCTGCCAAACAGCTGTTTTATTAGTGGAAGACACTGTAGAATAACACATTTTTCGGCTATGAATATATGAAGAGTCTCATACTCCTTCTCTTTGCCTGGAAAGTTAACTGGAGGCCCTGATAATACAAAGTATCCACCCGGTCGCAGAAGCCGGTCTATCTAAATGAAATAAGAGCCATCTGCAAACAACAATCCGTAAAGCCTTCGTATCAATAAAAGCATCTAAAATCTCATCTTCAAAGGTCTAGCATCGACTAATTCTCAGCGACAAGGGGACACACTTCAGAAAAAAACTTAAGTCTCTGCACGCAGTGAGAAAGATAGATACAGAGCAGGTAGACTGATATTTAGTGCAGGAAGTCCTACACAAAATGTCACGATTTTAGCAGATATATAAAACTATAATAGAGCACATCATCAAAGAAATTAAAATATCTCGTATTGAGGATCCATGTCTCCGTCGAAGAGCCCCGTAAACTAGAGAGGAGACGAATAATTGAAGGATTAAGCATAGAGGTCCGCATCAATAATTTGAATTTTGCAAATTGTTCATTGACAGAGGTCATGACATAAGCAATACAAGAAGGTGAAAGCAAGGAGACGTACTGAAGGCAGAAAATGGGATGAGATAGCGCGAGCAGTGGACAAGATCAAATGATGATGAAGGAAATGGGAAGCGTTGAGTGCCGAGCATGCCAACGAATGTCCGCAGGCCCCTTTCTAGAGCAAACTGGACTTGTGCCTTATATGAATCACACGGTGCAACCGACATGGTAAGCACCTCCTTCTCTATTAAAATATCCCCAAAGCTAGCCACCTTCGAATTGACCATCTCACTTCACAAATCAAAATTACAAAAGGGAATAAAATTGTCGCATGAATAAAAATTGAACTACATAGACTAATTTTCGGATTGCTATACGAATGTTTCAGCACAACAAGGACTGATGTTGCAACTGTCAAAACGAAATTATGCTTAAATCAACAGGTTACTATACCCTATATGGTCCAAAGC
>VACF01000695.1:0-28233 GCA_006891605.1 Pleurozium schreberi
CCACGCAATCCCTCCCTGCACTTGACGGTGCAACCCGACCACGAACATTTCGGTCCGAAATTCAAATTGATCACCCACCTCGACTCCAGGGACGGTGCCGAATTCKTTAAATTCGAGTGATGTTTTCTGCCGATTCATCTGCTTCATCACCTGCAAGTCAGGCCGATTACCAACCAGCTTACCACTCTTCTTGATCTCTTGATAATGCTGCAAGAGCCGGGAGTACACAGCACGCCGCTGCAGAAATTTATCCCTGGCACTCGACTGCTCAAAATCGCTTGGTAGTTGTCCCTCTCCCTCGTCAGCTCCCGCTCCCTCAGGGTCTGAATCTGCTGCCTCTCCTCCCTCAAGACTTCCCGCTGGTTGTGGCCTTGTGGGGTTCATCGTGACTTTCCTCGGCAATCTCACGCAACCCTCGGGAAAATCTCGCGTGGCAATGGGACCGTCGTCTTCCATATGGAACAAGCCGCTAGGCGGACTGCATTCAGCCGAAAAACTTGCCAAACAACCCTGAGTGCAAGCACACACCCAAAAAAATTCAGTTACCTCAAGCAATGGATTGGACTTCAGGAGGATCGTGGCTCGCGCAGGATTGCACTTCAGGACGATCGGAGGTGTGAGGAGCAATGACCGGAAGAAACCGGCGGTTAGTTCAAACTCAGTCGGTTGAATTGGGAGAAAAACCGGTTGGTACACCGGCTAATACCCGGCCTTCATAAGTGCGTTATCTCCCCCAGATATCATCCTTACATAAAAAACCGCCAATGCAACCATGAATATCAAAATTAAAAAATTTAATTTAATTTTTTTTAAAGTTAAAAAAAAAACAAATCCACCCCAATCTGGGTTGAAATTGCTAAGTACGTGTCAACCGTATCCTTGCAACCATGGTGAGCCGCCATCTTGCGTCTTCAGCATGCCAGGGTCTTACCAAAGCTTGATTGATCGAGAATGCAAGCTACCTTTAGGGGAGGCAACCCATTTTCGATCACCTCCCCATTTCCAATCAATAGATTGTTGTCTTTCCATGAAGTTATGGCACAGTCCATATAGTAGTTGTGGCTCATTAAGATTGGTTGCAAGGACCTCAATATTGCAATCAGCCCTTGGTCGACTTTGCAAATAGCCTATGGTCAGAAATAGAAAGGACTATATCACTATTATATGTTGAAGAGAATCTTCCACTAAAAAATTACTAGTAATTTCATTTTATGTAATAAAATTTTGGAAAAATATGCAATCCTTCCAAGTGCAGTCATTTATTTGAATTGATTTTAGTGTTGGAAAACTGCAGCCGCTCAAATCATCTGGAGGAAGTGTTATTTAAGTGGACGTTGGCAAGTGCAGTGATCACATGCTGCCAATCTAGCACAGTGGACAAATTCTACGAAATTCTAGTTTGTGATCGGGAAGTCAGGCTTGCTAGAGAATTTGAGTTTTTTAAGTTTTTGAGTGATTCCGGGTCCGGGCCTCTTGCGGTTCCTTGGCTTGGATGTTTGTTTAGTGGCTCCAGTTTGGTTTTGCATGTGAACTTTTGGTTTGTTCTGATGTGCTGTTCGTGTAGAGGCGGTTTGTGAGGCGCATCCTATCTCCCGTGTCAGGTTAGGCTCTGACTCGACCTGTAGACTTAATCGAGTCGAGTGTTATCTCTTTGAATTTTCTTGAATTCCCTTGTGCAGTGGACTTAGTGTCTGATACTTGTCGAAGATCTGTATTTTTTGGATTTTAGACCGTTTTCATCATTTGCCATTTGAGATTGTTGAGGAGGATTACTCTGGTTTCTTGTTGATTTTGTCTCGGCTGCCTCTTTTCTTTGGTTTTCCTTGGTGCTTGCAATTCGATTATGATCTTTGGATATTAGAATTTGAATCAGACAACTCTACGTTTTCTTGGTTGTTATTTGATCTCAGCTAGGATTTTAGAGTTAGAATCAAGTAGCTGTACTTAATTATGCGAGATAAGACCGAATTTCCGATGGTTGCTGATTCGCCTGTTTTATAAAGATGTTACATGCTCGTGTTCTTTGAATTTGTTAGTGCGCTCCTGTTCGTTACGCCAGGTCGTGACAGGCTCATGATTAGGGTGCTGATGATGACGTGAGATCGRCTGGATGCCGTTGTTTTTCAGACTGTAGATGCTTGTTTTCTTCATTTCGTGAAGATTTACTTGTGGATCTCAGAAAAAAAGTGAATCGAGATTTTCTGATGTGGGACGACTCTGCTGCACCTATTTCTGTTCTTCCAAAATATTTTTGAGTTCATAAATCGATTTTTGTACTGCGGAAGCCTGATTTATTCGGATTGTTATTTCCTGCAGATAATTGCGAATCTTAGTAGGTAGAAAGCTGTTTCGAGGGTGTGATTCCTCTCAGCATTATTCCAGTGGTGTGGAAGGCATGTCTGTGATGTCTTTGGAGGAGCCTGTGGAGCTCAAGTAGTATGCGCCAGCAACTACAGTTGCCAACATCAAAGAGAGTATTCTCAATCATTGGCCGAAAGGTGCGTAGTCCGCAATTTTGATGTTTGTTTCAGATCAAAAGGGGGCAGCAGTTCGTTTTCTCGACGAGGGGATTTGACAGGTCGAGCTGTTCATTTTTGCAGAAAAGCAAAAGTGTCCAAAGACCATAAATGATCTGAAGTTGATAAATGGTGGTAAAATCTTGGAGAATAGCAAAACACTTGCCGACTCAAGGGTAATTCTTGGGGAGATTCCCGGATGCGTGACCACCATGCATGTTGTCTTACGGCCACCTGCAAACGACAAAGCTAATGGTACCGCAACTACACTAATTGCCTCTTGTTGTGAAGTTACTCTGATTTTGATACGATAGATGCGATAGTGTAGTTAGTGAGGATAGATTTCGCTTGTATGTTCAGTCGGGGCATTATGCAGTGTCAAGAGCCTGGAAAGATCATATATTTTTCTGTATTTCCCTGAAGTCTCGACCACATATTTTCTTTGCCTCTCATGGGACACGTCTCTCCATTGTGTTAATTTCGTTTCATCTGTTTTGTGCATAAAACAGAAAAGCAACAGTCTGAAACTCCCAAGAACAAGACTTGCTGCTGCASAATACTTTAGATTTCTGGAAGAGGAACCTCAAGGATTTCGTCAGATCATAGGTGAAMGTCTGAGAAACCTGGGTGGTAAAAGAGGCACTTGCTGCCCCTCAAGTTTAAATCAATGACTGTACATGCTTAGCGCCAATGTTTTTTGCAAAGAATGTTTTTTGCAATGAATGTTTTTTGCAATGAATGTATGGGTTTGGAGTCTCTTCTTTTTGTTGCAATTTACATGGTGAATTTAGATAATTGCTCCTAATGTTTTGTATTAATCAACAATTTTTCAGAATAAATAGTAGGATATCTTGGTATGTATTGTAGGTCTTACCAATGCTCTTGGGCCCAAAAATGTGGGTTTAGATTTGTGTCAAATTTAATTGTCAAAGTACACTTGCTATTGCTATGTACTTGTTTAATGCGACCTCTTTTGATGAATGATGGCCGGCTTTTGTGTGGATTCTCAATTGAGAGTTGGAATTCTTGGTGAGCTTGGATGGAGGTGAATGACTACTCTATTTTCTATCCAAGACTTTTGAGTAACAAATGTTGTTTTGATTAATTTGTATGGCAACCTCTGAAGACGGAGGGTGGGACATGGAGTTTTGACCACCCCAACGGACCTATCAATTGCAATTGAGGTACTTTGTTTTGTTCTCGGTGTTAACCTGAGGACATTTTTCTCATTCTCTTGCAACATTTGAAAGTGCTTAATCTTTTTGTTCCATAAGTGATCAAATAACTAGGTTGTGACCATGTCAAGTTTTGATGGAGTGAAAGTAGATGATGGACGCTTACTTAATTGTATTCTACAACACTGTATCTTATGGCGTATTGAAAATTGCAATTTCTCAAGACAATGGACTGAGTTGGCGAGACGACCAAACTTCAGAAAACGTCGAATTCTCTTTTGTTGCTGTGATTCTGGATTTAAACAAACATGTTCATGCAACACACACCTACAATCGGCGCCAGATCAAAGTCAAGAGAATGTATATAACTTCTTTAATTAGCGGTCCTTYCTCTTCATTTGAGCATGACATGTGCAAAATTTGCAACTAAAATTATAGCAAGAAGATTGATTTTTCATGGATTGGGGCTTGTGGTACTAGTAGATAATTCAATTCCTCTGGTGATTTGGTCGGATTGATCTGGTCACTTTTTGACAGAAATTTGTTGAAACCACAAGTCTCAGTCCATGAGAAATTAATCTTCTATGGGGTTCAGCATGTTGTTTTGCGACCTTGTGAGCTCAAGCATCCGCAGCCTCTGGATTGAAACTAGGAGGTTCCACAACCTTGTAAACTGTGTGAAACGAATTTGCACCAAAGCAATGATGGACAATAACAACAGTCATGATTGGAAATTTGGACTCTCTAGAAGGCTGCCAGCCATTGACAAGCCACTCTATATCCAGAGCCCTAGTGAGCTAGAAAAAGGACAACAATTCTAACGCAAATATGTTTTAGCTTGTGTGAATATCTTGACTGGCACACAGTATATTTCAATTTCCTACAACTTTCCTCCAATAGAACACAACTGCTCGTTTACCAATGCTCTCACATTTGGTTGCTCTACTATAGTGATGACACTTGGTGGCCACTGCAATAGAGGAAAAATTCTTGTCCATACAAAATAAAAAGAAACCAAGGTCCCTTTGGGCACTTTTTAGTAGCCCTCTAGAGAATCCAGATTTTCTCTAGGTGGTACGTTGTGAGGAAGGAATCATAAAAATTGGCTCTATGTCTCCAACATATACGTTGTGCTTCTTCTATTAAGGTCAATATTAAATTGGAAGTTGGATTTTGATGGAAATTCTCTGAAGTTGGAAACGACGTCTATTTGTGAATGCCTTAGCTGAGGGGTCTCATATGTAGTTCCTGGTGTTAAAATTCCCGGTGAGTCTCACTTTTCCCGGTATGTATACACCAGGGAACACCGAGAAAAGTGAGACTCGCCGGGAATTATAACACTAGAAACTGCATAGGAGACCCCTGTGCTGCATCATGCTAGTGCTTGAAGACGATTTTCATGTCTTCTTCAGCTAACGGCAAATCATACTTCAATGCCTGCTTGAGTGCTTCCATTAACTGGACCTGTTGGAGAATCAAGCCTTGACTAAACTACATTCACAGATTCTACTTGACGCATCCATACTCTAACTGTGTTTGCTTGAAAGAGGTGGAACTAGGTTGTTGTGTACTGCTTGAAGATCATCTCTTTGTGTTGCACAAACAAGTGTCTCCAAGCCCTGCAGCTCACTTGGAGGATGGTGGCAAGTATGCTACCAAAGTATTTCATATCCAAGTTTCATCTCACAAAGAAGTCAACTACTTTGATGAAATTGGGAGTGCATAGTTGTGACCCTTTCAAGTGCTCAGTCTGTGACACACCACACAATATTATAGAGTTGCGACTTTGGGGTTGCAATAGGTTTTTACTAGAATACAGTAATGGTTCTAAGCATGCTTTGGCTTTGCAATTTGTCAACTTGTGAGTGGCACACCCTTCCATCCTTGGAAAGGCCTTTATTTCTTAGAATAATGTGCTCAATTTAGTTGGAGTGCTAGGGCATAGGGCAAATGAACAATATTTAGGTCATGATACATTTGATCTTTGATTTTTTGGTGCTTSTGAAGGTGCAAAGAACTAGTGTGCTAAGAACATTTCTGTGCACTTTTGCCCTTATTTGCAAACATCAATTGGGAATTTTTCTTCAAGCATTTTGGATTAAAGTCAAATTCAACTATTGAACCAAATTTGTTCTTTTATTTAATTGATGTGTAAATTTTTGTATTTTTTGCTATTGCACAAATYCATTTTCTATTCATATTATATTTTTTCAATAATTTTGATGGAARAATCAAATTCTTGTGAATTTTTAATGCTAAAGGTAGAAATAAAATTATATAAATTATAATACATTCTTGAATAATCTGTGATTTTTACCATAAATGAATGGTAGAATGAGAAACATAATTGTATAGTTTAAAAAAATTTCATGTCAAGAAAATAAATTTTGAATGAAAAACACACCATATTGTGTTATTTGGATTTAGGATCACACACACAGCTTTCAATTGCAATAACGCGTTCAATTTTTGACACTTTTCAAAATTTTAAAATGGAATAAGGTAGAACCACCCATTACCAACCAGTGCCCCATTACCAACCATAGATTGACGTATTTCCAACCAAGGCTAGGATGAGTTTTTTTCATCTTTTCAAAGTTGGGACTAAAAGTTCATGATACATGTTCCAAAGTAGTGCAAAAAAAAAAGTAGGAAGCAGTGAGTGGAAAAGTAGTTTTTTGAATGATCGGAATTGGAAGATCTAGTGATCGGCTATGGGTCTAGAGCACTTTTTGTCTTTCAAAATTCATACTAAATTCAATTCATGCGATAAAATTACCAAAGTTTTTGCAATCCTCATCATTTTTTATCAACACACCTCTAAAAAATTTTACCTTGCATTCCATTGCTTTAGATTTGTCCAAATTCCTTATTTGGTTAGTTATAGGTGGTTCTACCTCATAAACAAAACTTTAATTTCAAGATTCATTTTCTTAGTCTATGTCAAATTTCAAAAATAGTTATTTTGAAAATTACAATCAAAGTTGACTTCGGGCATCCACTTTTTGGATGCCCGAACCTTAAAAGGTTAAGTACGTTCTGGGTCGCCCATAAGACCCGCAGTCGCCCTAAACCCTAAATCCTAAACCCTCAGTCTAGTTTTCATTTTGGTTTATTTAAGCGGTTGTAACTTGAGTGGTTCTTTTTAATATTGAAAAGAAAAAGGAAAAGAGTTGTTATGAGGGGCATGTACTCTTGACTCTTGATCAACAATTGAGTTCATTGATATTAGAGTTTCTCGTACCAGTGTGCTTTCCATTTCCATTTGTAGAGACGAAGCTTGCTAGGGTTAGGGATGCAAGTTTTCGAAAATCTTGGACTAAGGTTGCTTAGAATGCTACTTAGTATGAAGTGATCTCAATCTTGAAATAGTTGTAGACTCCATTACATTGCTTTACTAAATAGAAATTATTTTCTCTGAATTGTGTATGCAGGAGTGTGGTGATTTTCATGAGCTTTTTAGTTTAGAATGGTATTGATTGTAGTGTCGATCAGTTGATTCATTAGTTGTAAGCTTTTGCATAGGCTCAATGGAGTCTACCGCAACGCCTGAAATGGTGTGGAGGTGGAATTTGGAGAAGCTTGTAGACCTTCTAGATTTCTGAATGACATTTATCTACAATTTGTGTTTCTAGGGTTTAGAACTAGAAATGACTTCAGGGCGCTTAAGTCTCTTGTACGTGTATGAATGGTTGTTATGAATGAATACCTTTTTTTTGTTTTTAGGGGCAGGTACAGTCTATATTTTTGGATATGTATTTCATTTGATCTTTTATGGATGCTCTTGCATACTACCAGGTATTTGAGATTTTCATAGAATAAAAAAGTTGCTTAAAGAGTTTGTTTGAAGAGGTATACAACCAATCAAGAAACAACACGTGTACTCTTTGTAAATTGAAGTTGGATTTTCACTAAAACTCACAAGTTATCACTATGCGACTATGCGATCAAAAGTGGCAGGCACTACCCACACTGCTAGTCACACTGCTAGTGGCAGGCTATAATTACAAGACTTTTCATCTGCGGACAGAGCTGGTTATGTCGTGTAACCTTCTCGCTGCCTTCCGGCGGCTCGAAGGTTATCTAGTCCGTAGATCGCACACGTTTGGTTGGATTCATCTTTTGTAACCAATATTTCTTAATGCTTCTCAATTGGATTCCAAGATTCAAATCCCTTTTTCATTGAATTTTTGATTGACTAATAAAAAATTCTTCTAGGTTGAAGTGTGTTGGATTAATTGTTGTATGGCAATTTTTTGTTTTGACGTAATTGTTGAAAGGCCAGTCTCTGAAGTAGAAAAAGACAGTTCAGAAGGTGAAACATACTTGCAATCTTTGACTTTGGCAATATTGTAAATTGTTGTTTTGAAAATATGTACTGTATCGGGTGAATTTGGATCAAAATTGTCATTGCTGTAGGTTGTAATTTCTGATTAGGTGCGGGAGTATGAATTAGAAGTATGCCATTGAAGTACTATGTGAGGACAAATGTGGCATAAGTTGAGTAATGTTCATCTAAAAGTGCTATATGAATGTCATCTGGTAATTGGTTTGGGGTGATTTTAATCTTTTGAGAAAGCATGAATAAAGTATGAATTATTAATGTATTGAAGATACATGTACCCAAAATTGCTGTGAGGCTTTCATTATGGAGGCTAAATCCTAGGTAAGAATTTAGATGGGATGGTTTTGCAAATATTTCATGGCTACATGCAATAATCTAAGGTGCAATGATTGTGAAATTCATCCTTGAACATTCAATGTTGATGAGATCCAAGTGGCTCACAAATATATGCAATTATTTTAGATGCATTGGTTGTGAAATTCAATCCTAAACATTATGTTAAAGTAGAGAGTCTTCACTCTTTGAACTTGCTTAATCCTAGAAGCGCTTGAAAGCCCTTTGAGGTCTTATAGCATATTACAAATATGGTGGTATTTTATCAGAAAATCATTGACCAAATACTTTTCAATATAAAGTAAATTAATGATAGTACTTGAATAACTGTGTATAACTATTCATATGTTGAATCACAATTTAAAAGTTATATAGCTAAATACAAGCTGCTCAAACGACCATTTTTTGGTCGCTGCCCAACTTCGGGCAGAATTTTCGGGCAGAAAAAAACTTTTTTTTGAATTTTTTTTTATTTGTTTATTGAAAATATTGGGTTTTCTTTTAGTATTTATATTCAAATCTACGATCGCTACGGTCAGAAAAAAATCATAAGAGAAATAGCACAATGTRTTTAGAATTTTCTAGTGTTGAAAAGCTTATTATTTGAGGAACTAATTGATATTTATATAACCAGATCTTATGCATTTTTTTACAATTCACTAGAAACCACAATTTTGACCAATAAAAAAAAATTCAAGTGTTAAGGATAGAAATTGTATTTTTTAATGAATTTTTGAAATTATATCTTCAAAATTCATTTGAAGAGGATCTGAAAATAGTTTTATAATTTTGACCATACGGATATCTTCTACTTTTTGTGCTTCACATAAACTTCTTTGATGCAAACTTCAAAAAAGTTAGAGAATTTATATTTTATAACACATTTGTATTTTGTCCAAACCCCTTGGGCTTTTAGGGGTTAAAGTCTTTTTCAAATTTCAATCTTATATTTTTATTATGTGATACTATGAACCATCAAGCATTATGAAAATTTTCACTTGGTTTCATGATAAAATCACATAATTATATTTTTGTGATTACAAGTTAAAATAAATTTGTGAATATAGCAAAAATAGTCCAATAATTTGAAATTATTTCAAGAGATACAAGTAGAAATGGAAATTAGTGTGAAAGTTTTTTACACCCCAATCATCCATGGCAATGACCTTCAAGTCAAATTTCACTATCAAGCTAAATTTATCCTAATATATAATTGATATATACAATCTTCAATTTCCATGTGCAAAAAAACATACTTTCTGTTGACATCAATTTTTTCATAAATTTTGATGGAAAAATCAAATAATTGTAATTCTTTTCTAAGAAAATGTTGGAAATAAAATTATATCAATTAGAATACATATCTCAATCACTTGGAATTTTTACCATGAATGTAGTTCAGAATGAAAAATATAATTTTGTAATTTAAATATGAAAAAAGGATTTTAAAAAAGGAAATTCAAATGAAAAACACACAATACAATGTAATATGGATTTTGACTTTTGAATCTTGCAATTGCAATGATTCCTTCATTTTTTCAACTTTTTCAAAATTTTAAAATAAGATTGTTTTCAAACTTTTCAAGCTTCATTTTTTTAGTTTCAATCACATACCAATAATGAATATTTTGAAAGTTACAATCAAGGTTGACCAAGGCACATTTACTTTTGGTATGTGCAAACCTTACACGGTTTACTTAACCTCTAAAATATATGGTGTTCAAATTTTGAACACCAAATGAATGCAACTGCATCCTAAGAAAATAAAAATGCATTTTTCCACCCATCAATTTCTTTGAAGATCCTTGTGTTAGTTCTTTAACATTTGTTTGATGAAGATTCTTTAGACTTTGTTCAATAAATAATTTATTATTTAAATGGTACTAGTAGTTTTGGCCTCAAATGTAACCTTTTCAATTCAAAAAACAACCTTTTAAAAACAACTTAAATAAAAAAATAAAAGTAAAATCAATCTTCAAAAGTCATTATCTGAAATACATTATTTAAATTTCATTTTAGAATAAATCTTTACAATTTTGTAAAATTTGGACTTCTTCCGAGTCCTTAAGGAGTTAAAACATGTATGTGGAAGAGATGAGTAGATAACAAGGAATCCTTCACTCAACTTCTCAAAAAATGTTGTACTTGCCCAAAAGCGTGATTAGGGTTTTTGCAATTTCTTTGAAGTTACAAAAGCTAGTATGACTCCTCTATATAGACAAATCATGTATAGGATCTTTTTAAAATTAAATGCAAACTATGCCATAATTTTGTCCATTTCATCTTTAATTGCAAATTTTTTATTCATCCATCCTCTCTAAATTGTACTAATATCCAAACATCTTTTCAATGAGACCTTCAACAAATCTCTTTGGTATTTCATTTGAGTTCTATTTCATTACAGAATTGAGAAGCAAATTGTTAACCTTTAAATATTCAAGGCCTTTTTTGAGTTTCTAGGAATTTGCTCTAATTTGAACAAAATGCCAACACTTCGATAAGTTTTTTAAAATTCTAATCATACAAAAATTAAACTAGACTTAATAGAAATCACATACAAAAAGAAAACACAACAGTATCACTTATGGATTGAAGAACTATAATATTTGATTTCAAGGGTGTTAAAAAAGCACAAGTGATTTGAAGTCTTTCAATCCTCTTTTCACATGTCAAATCTTAAACACTCGTCACCAAAAAAATATGAGGTTAGAGGCCTAACATGCATAACCATGAGCAATTTATGGCTTTTCAAAATTTACTCTACAACTTTTAAATGAATTTCTAATGTGACTTTCTTCATAAAGATCTAGTGTATTTGAGGCTCATTTCCAAAAGCCCTCAATACTATAGAAAGTCATTATTGCAATGGACCTGCCAATCCCAACCCCCATCCTCGTTCAAACTTAACAACGAAGATATACTGCTCCTTTGAGATAAGGCATCCAAATGGAGACCACTATAATCTTTTTAAGTGCCAAACTCGGAAATAGAAAGTCCACATTGAAAGCTCATACTTGATAAAAGTAACTTTCGAATCATATTTCTTGCATAATCTCCAAACACGTTTCTTGCATACAGTTGCCTTTTTTGAAGCTTCCTAATGATTAATTTCAACCCCAAATAGACACTTTTGCCCAGTTGGTCACTTAGGAGTTGGAAGAAGATAAAATCCAACATTTACATATTAACGTATACAGGGAATCATATTAACACACCAGCATTTATTTGAAGGAAGTACCTTGCCAAAGGAGCTTGCAACTGTTGTCGCAGCTAATCCCATTTCTGTGTAATCACCGCCTGGGAAGAAAGATCACCCAACCAGCATGCACACTAGAGTAGTTAATAGTGCGCAGTCTTAAGAAGCCAATTAAATGTACAGCTCTAAGACAGCTTCAGTGACCAGTGGTTGGAGGTCCTGTAGTTACAATTTGATGAAATAACTTTAAAAATGACAGCACTTCCGGTTGGTTCTCATACATCGAGCAAATTTTTTTCATGATACACAGACGAGTACTGTCGAGGTAGACTGATAACCATCATTCTCATAATCAATGGTTTAAGACCAAATGCCAAAACAGCAGTGGAGAGGAGTCCCAGGTATACCAACGTGATTCAAATATGTAAAAATTGATACTGGTGCGCACTCCAAGTAGTGACTTTGGAACAAAACCTTCCATTAGAGACACACGGAGACAGGGGTAATAATATATACAGATCCGTAAGGGTTTTGAATTACCATAAATGTCTCCAACAAGCATATCAATCTGGGTGGAATCACCCTCCCTCGCAAAATTGATTGCCTCCTCGAAACTGCATAAATATCACATCAGCGTCAAGCACACACCTACTACTCAAAAAGCAATTTTGTTAATGCGAAACAAAGAATTTCTCATCAGATCTAGTACAGTTTCGATACACAATTTTGCTATGAAAATGGTCTACATCAACGCAGTTTAAAATATGCGTTATTGAACCAGAGGCTGGAAGTTGTTCACGTACGTTGTGCAACCGGTAAGAGCCGAGGCCAGTCCAAGGAATGTGCTGTTAGAGAGACAAGCCCAAAATTTAACATCAAAAAACAGATAGCATTAAACATCTAAAACAGATAGCATTAAACGTCTAAAACAGACAGCATTAAAGGAGCAAGCAAAGACAATGTTTTCTTTAAACTTGCGACTGTTGTCTGTGGAGCGTCAGTACTATAGCCAGCGTTTCCCATGTAACACTTTCCCAAACAAAGACTCCAATCAGTAAGATGAACTTCTAGAGTTAGCCATGGGTGGACAGTAGAAAAGCATTTACAGATCACACTGCAGATTAGTGACAATTTTGATATCAAAGCGACATAATTAAGAATCATAGTCTATGGTCGATTATCTGACTATCCAGAGGCCACAGAAGGAGAGACTATAACCTCCCGCCAAGACTGGTTCCTCCAACACGCTCAAAACTTTCAGCATCGTCAACTCGTAAGATGCTCACACCTGAACCGATATTCACCTGCATTCAACCCAAATGAATTGTTGATCATGGGCAAGTAACATGAGATTCGAAAAAATAGAATATCGAGACTACAAGGTGAAGGTAGCAAGGGAGGGAGTGATTTTACAAAAGAAAAACTGTCTTTTTATCACATAGCAGACCCCTTGTTAATAGTAACTTCGATACTTATTCAAGAGCACGAGTTTCTGATGGTAATATGGAACTTCCCAGAAGAAAAGCAACAGAAATTTGCTTGCACATCACAGAGTCTTATTCTAGAAGCATTTCAAACGCAAATCCCCAAAGAGAATCCTTTGAGAGGAGATCTGTTATGGATTGTAATTATTTCCCCCTCATAATGCGGTTTAGGGTTTAGGGTTTTAGGGTTTGAGCGTGTTGGAGGCACATACCACGAGATATGGATATAGAGCTTCCGRTCTCCCCAACCGTCCATTAGCTGCAGGGGTAGGAACTGGGCCACCACTCAAGATGGATTCCTGAGCTTCYGTCCCATTCTTATCTTCATKTGCTTCACTTGCTTCATTTGAATGGTCCTCTGAATTTGTTGACCTGTTTGCACGGAGGTCTTCTTCTTCTTCCCCACAAATCTCCTTCAGCGGTCTTTGTATGGCGCCTCCTTGAAAGGAGCCCAACGGGTATTCAAAGCTCTCATGATGCGCGTGCCTCGCCAGAAAATCGATACCTCGCACCAGACTTCACAAGTACTTTTGAATTTGTTATTGGTGTAGTTGGAACTCATGAACCTCCATGTGTACAAATGGAAGTATTTGTAGAAATATTTGTTGACTTTGATGGCTTGTAGAGTAACTTTCTTCGAGTAAGGCAACCTAATTGTAAAGGCAACCCAATTTTACTATTCAGTGTAGTGTGCCTTGTGTTAAACCCTAAAGTTCATAGACTATGTTCTCACCAAAAATGCTTCAAAACTGCCATTTCTAGTACAAGTACCAAATTTTTGATAAATATCATTTTTTGACACATGTAAATGTAGAATCTTGTATTACTCTAGTTTGAGAATATGGGAAAAAAAATTTTAAAATTTCCACCATATAGATTGCAAGATGTTAGCATTTGAAGTGGCAAAAATCCTTTTTTTGGCCGTGCGAAAAATCGGGTAGCTGCACTTCACAAGGTCAGATCATTATGAAAAAATGTCCAAAATGGTTGTGCTTCTTTGGATTCACTCTTCAAAGCAAGTTGGCTACATACATGAAAAATTTCAGATCATTTGGAGTTGTACAACATATAGGAAAAAAATAGTAAGTAGAAAGAAGTAATTTGGAGCTGTACAACATATTATGCAATAACTTTTGACTCATATTTCCGAATGCCATGAAATATGTGCATATGAAAGATATCCCTCGTCCCCACATTCTATTAAAATTTCAACCCAAAATATGCAAATCTCCTATCACAAGTACCTGCCCAAAATTTCTATGTTGCCAAAAAATACATGTTGGTCTTTTAGGGGTTAAGTTGGCACAACCAAAATAACACCCAAAGTAATTTTCTAATTTTTTTAGTTCATAAAAACTTTCAAATTTAATGACTTTCTTTTGTAGAGTTGAAATGCCATGAAACAAAGCTTGTGTGCCTTCCTAGGAGAGAGAGCTTTTTGATGCTACCAAGATTACCATACAGAGATGAGATGTATGATTCTGGAGATTTCACCAAAACAAATATAGAAAAAATCAAATAAAACATAACAAACAACTTGGCTAACTTAAGGTATAGACTAGTATGCTTTTTAGCCTAGTATAATAAATTTTCTACTTTTTTCAATTCATGCAAACTTTTTACTTCAATCTTTTTTTTGCCGTGAGTTTGAACATCATGAAACAAAGCCCATGCACCACTCCTCACTAAGTGCTTTCTAACGGTACCAAAAAAGTGACCAATGAACACATTGTTATGGTGATCTCACTGTAACAAACAAAATAAAACAAACAACCTAACTAACTAAAGGTTATGATGTGATACTTGGGTGATACTTTGTGATATCTACATTAAAACTAAGTGATATGTAGTTTAAAGTTGGCATTGGTCCAAAAATTCAACAATCATTTGGCTATTTTGTCTAAATGCCATAGCCAATTTGTGATCACTAATAGTTTGAAAGGAAATTGAATAGGTCAGCCACCCAAAATGGTGAAGGACAAGTGTAAGGTTACTATGGTGGAGTTGGAGGCCATTTTGTATAGGATGACATAGCCTGAGGTTACCTTTGGCACATTTTCGCCTAATAATTATTGAAAATTGGAAGGATTAGTTGGTGGTTTATTTTTTATTAAAAAATTATTTGTCAATTAAAGAAGGAATTGTCTAGTGGTTTAAGCTAATTTTTCTTAATGGAAGTTGAATAATTTTCTTTATTGCATAAAAAAGCTATGGCTTTCAATGAACTCATTACTTTTCATAGTATCCTTGCTTTGTTGTAAGATTAGAAGAATGAATATAGATATTTGTGAGATCAGATTGTCTTTTCCAACATTTTGACTTTCTTTATGTTTAAATTTCTTGGATTCAGAAATTGACTTATTAATATCCAAAACTACTCAACTTAAAAATTTTGATTGTGTTTTACCAAAATAAGGTGACTTTAAGGGTAGTGAACGGGTCTATTTACAATGTACCAAAAAGTGGCAGTAACTACTAGCCAAATGGAGCCAAATGGAGCTGAATGGAGTATTAGCCAAATACAAGAGGGTATAATTTTTTTTGTTTTAACTTCTTTTTTTAGCATGTTTTGATAGTACTAGTGTCATTTTCTTGACCAAATGGAGCCAAGTGGACTGATACATGTACGGTACATGAGGAGTATGCTTTTATGGTATATCTCAACTAGGGAGGTCAGCCCTGGTTACTGATTTTACAGTTTTCTGGATCTAACTTTTTTGGCAATTTTTTGTAGGACGAGCAGTTCAGACCAAGGTAGATAGCGGAGTTCATTTTACTAGCGAGAAACAAACTGTCTGCAGCTCCCTTGTTGAAGCCAAAAGCGTTGTGGTTCAAGACCTGCAAGGAAAATACTSCCTTGCCGGTGAAACTTCACGGCATACCAGTCCTCGAGWGGGAGAGGCCAAGAGCAGTCGCGAGAATTCTGTTGAGCGCCAAGTACTACCGAGTAGTGCCCTTGTAGATAAGATCATCAAGCGTTCGAAAGTCTCTAGTTTCGGTAAATTTATTTCTGTTCATCCCTTTGTGACAGGTTTCTTAATTTCCACSTATGAGTTCAGTTTTAGTTGTACCTATTTGGGCTGCTGTCGRCTGAATTGATGTTCCAGTCACTGAAGTTTCATGATTTGTCCTCATGGTCAGGTCCTGCACTGAGGGTCCGCAGAGATGACCCAAGGGCTTATTCCAAGACTGATCAGAGTCCTAGTTCTGAGAAATCGACCGACGATGACCATGAGAGCCCGGGGGCACTTCATGCATCGAAAATGGCTGATATTCATGCCAGTATCCATACAATGCCGAAGATATCAGAGGCCGGGACCTTTTCGTCCGGAATGAGCAATCAGGGGGGTAACCAAAATGCGTCAATGCAGACAGACGACGGTTTCTTAAGTGAGCACCGGAAACGAAAAGCTGAAACTGACCCTTCTACCACAGATACTTACCTTCTTCTTACGGGATTAGGCAAGGATAGACAAATCTCAAATGCTATTGCCACGGAATCCCACGAAGGTGTCAACATAGGAGGGAATTCAGTTCAACGAGAACGCGAGGGACGTCGAGGAAGTATGGAAAAAGAGACTAGGACAGAGCCAACTGCTTGGGAGCCAAGTGATGAGAGATGGATTGAGGAAGTCGCTGGTCATCCCCTGACAAGTTCCTGTACGAAAGGCACTCCAGGACATGAAAGGGAGCCTTGGGCGTGGAAAACAGCAAGAGACACACGTCCATTGACTCTTCCATCACCGACTTCGCATGAGCATTCAAAGTCTGGGAAAGTTATTGGAGGCATACCACCTCGTTATGTCCCCCCTGTAAGTGTCTTCTGGACATAACTCCCATAGAAGAGGGAAACTGTTTATGTGGTACCGATTCTTAGGATTAAGTGGTTGTCTTGTGCAAAGCAGCTTACTTCTTCGTTCCTTCTGTAAAGTCATAGTTCTTATGTTTCCCAATTTACGCCAATCATTGTGAGTTATCGCAGATCAAGAGGGGCGTGGGACTCTTGGTTCGGTCTGTTATTCGCACGTATTGTGATTGTGGAATTCTTTGCTCACAAGAAGGTCATGGATGTGTTGAACAGATTCTAGAATCTCGAGAGCGAAAATCAGAAGAAAATGGCTCGCCTGCATCGGATGGCCTCGAACATCATTCTAGCGTTCTCAAGCAGATAAACGAAACAGAGAAAAGTGAGCCAAACAGTGGTGTCGTTCCTCGCTCAAATCTTCATGTGAAAGGCCTTGCCTGTGCTGATGACAATGTTGTGAATCATCTCTCCAACACCTTCAGTACCATCAGCATCGAAGAGAAGATTGCTTCGGGTWCGAACGCGGCTGACAAAACGTCTACGCAGGGAACCCAGATTCATGTTTCTGGGCACCACGTTCAATTCGTTCCCGGTGAAAGTGGATCTAATACTGGAGTTACAGGTGTGACTGGAATGACCGGAATAACTGGGGTGACATCACCAACTGTTTTGATTCCGCACAAGACTACTGCGATTGCGTCGCATGGGGTTGAGCTGCAACATAGACCTCATAGTCAGCAACCATCTAAAGAGGGGGATCGTGCAATTGACATGCCTGATCGTACTGCACTTCCAAAATTAATAAGTAGATCAACTGTAACTGCTGCTGAGGTTCCGTTACATGATGGTATTGAAGGACACTCTGCTAAAGCTAGTGATCCATGTAAGGACAGAGGGGAAAAGAATCAAGAGATTTCCCACCACAACCACAACCCACAGCCACAAAGAAAAATGCGGACAGAGACTGAGACTGAGAGATTTGTTTACGTAAATGGAATACGGTACCAGAAGTTGGGCAAAATTGGAAAGGGTGGCAGCAGTGAGGTCTTTAAGGTTATTGCGACCGACTGCTCTATATATGCTCTGAAGAGAATCAATTTGAAAGGTCGGGACTGGTCCACTGCCCAAGAGTTTTACCAAGAAATTAAGTACCTCAAAGCATTGCGAGGGAAACCTCATATTATTCAGCTTATTGATTCTGAGGTATGTGAAGATGCGTTGTTGCTGAGACGCACTTAGTCTGACGAATAGCATTCATTTGTTTTGACTAATCCTGGTATACGTATGTGATGGATCTCATATGCCTAAGTAAGTGGAATTTCCTGATGTAGGTTACAAACAAGAAGGTGTTGGAGAGAAGATCGGAGAGTGGAGACATTATGGAGGAAGCATGCATCTACATGGTCCTGGAGTACGGGGAGACTGATTTGGCTGGCATTCTTTCTGCGAAGCGCAAGGAAACGCACAGCAACAATGAAACCGATCTTGACGAGAATTGGCTTCGCTTTTACTGGCAGGTATTATCTCTCATGTTTGTTTGTTTTATCACCGGTCCACACTTTCAAGGTGATGCTGCCGGAAACGTGTATTTGACTGCTTGCACTTGCAGAGTTAACATATAGCTTCACGTATGCTTTCGGGAAGCTGTTGCGAGTAAAAATGATCGCGCAGCTGGGTTTCCAAGTCATTTGCCTTGTATCGTTATAATACCCTAGATCTCTTCTTGCTTGATCGCGTTTCTAATTTTCATTGTTTCACTTTGATGACAGCAAATTCTTAAGGCCGTAAGGACTATTCATGATGAGCGCATCGTGCACTCTGATTTGAAACCAGCTAATTTTATGCTCGTGAGAGGAGAATTGAAGCTCATCGATTTTGGAATAGCGAAAGCTATTCAGAATGATACCACCAGTATTGTAAAAGAAAATCAGGTATGCTGCCGATCTCGTTCAAGCTTAACAACCATTTGATATTTATTTGCCTGCGTACATACCACTTGTTTTCCAATCTTCACTTCTGCATTTGTTGTCTGCTACTATTATGAGGTTACTATGATTTGGATGGTCAATTAGGTGTGCTGAAGTCGCTCCTCTCCTCTCTTGATTTGTCCAGACAGGCACGATGAATTACATGTCCCCAGAGGCATTTTTACAGAGTCAAACAGATGAAGACGGTGCGGAAATCAAGATAGGCCGAGCCTCAGATATTTGGTCTCTGGGGTGCATCTTTTATCAGATGGTTTATGGTCAGACTCCATTTGCTGAGCTTTCGTTCTACTCAAAAATACAGGCCATTACAAATCCACACCACAAGGTCCACTATCCTCGTGTATCGAATCCCTGGTTAACAGTTTCCATATTTCGATTTTATCTTGAACTTAGTCGCCAATGGATCGCCAAGGACTAGGTAATGACAATGAAGGCCGCGGGTATTAAGATTGATTTGCTCGGTATAGATACTAACTTGCAAGTTTATTTTCGATGACTGTGACCTTGATTKCCGTTACCGGACATTCGAATGGCATTTTCAACCAAAATATGATTCTCTTAAAGTTTTATTTTCGTACTCATTTGCAAAATCCAACTGTAGAATCAAGAGGATATGTTGTGTTTGTCCTATTATCAAATTTTCAACCATTGATTCGAAGAAACTATGCTACATGATCATCTCGGCCAAACTTTTAGACTTCATAATACAGAACTGCAGGTGGACATTGAGAGTACATTTGTGTGCCTCATATCTTCTATATCAGATTCTTTAGTATTGTAAGAATAGTTATATAGGACTAGCACTGTGGATTCTAATCTTCCTCCTCTCAACTCTCCCACATCAGCTTCAAAAATCCTGCATTGGCAGTATGGGTATGTCATGTCTCGTTTTACTATTAAATTAGTGGTTTGTTTTGTTGTGAATGAACAGCCAGGGACTCGTTATATAAAGAGAGTGGCTATGGGCAAACCTTCCATTTCGCAAGTGGAGCTTGTGGAAGGTCGAGAAATCGTGGGGAAGCAGTCTTCATGGCTTGTTACACTAAAGGGCTTCGACACGCCTGAGAAGGTAACGCTCTCTACGCTTGCTAACGGCGAAGACATATCTTTACAAGGATTCAGAGCAACATTTGCTTATTTTTTGTGCTTGTGAAGGGTGAATTGATTCTACTCGTTGTGGAGTTTGATGTAGGCAAGTGAACTCCAAGGTGCAACCATGTTGGTGAGAGCGAATGAGAGACCAGCATCACTAGGCGAAGACGATGACTACATACCTGATCTTGTAGGCATGGACGTCGTGCTTGAGGTGAGTCTGTGTTCCACCAAATGGATTTATCAGCTTCAATTTGTATAGCAGTTTGGGCTGCTAATATTGTTCTGAGTCATTCTTAACCCTCAAAGGACATTTTCATGTCCCGGCTTGGTCAAACTTCATTATATTTCTACATTAGAACATACATTTCAAAAATTTGATATCTTTCACATGTAGTACTATATGTCTACAACTTATTTTCATGTTTTCAAAATTAAAAACATCAAATTGAATTTTATATGATTTTTAAGAGAAATTTCAGCATAAAAATCATAGTAACTACCAAATTGCTTAAAATAGTATGAAATTTTTATGAAAAATGGAAATAATAGTGACAAACATCATGGTGTAATTAGTGTATTCTTTGAGCTCACAACAAAAGGAATTTGATAGAGAAAGTTCAAAAGTGGTGTAGTTTGAGCTTTCAAGATATTATCTTCAAAATGACACAAAAGTTACAATTTTAACAATTTTGAAAAGAAATCAACATGGGATAAAAACTAGATTATTGGAGCTGTATTTTCTTAGGTAAACTGAAAAGCATTTAAAGTCAAGGACTATGTGAAAAATTAAACCAAGGACTATGTGAAAAAATTGAAGTTTGACTTTCAAAATGCCTGTCGGGCTTGCAATGTCCTTTTAAGGGTTAAGCGATTTTATTTGCTTTCGTGGATTTCCTTAATAGTAGTTTAAGTTCTGAGCAGCTTGTGAACGCATGCATATTTGTTCCGGCAGTCAGGCAACGAGAACATGTCATATGTGGATGAAGTGCTAATCTATGGGAATGCTTCTCAACGACAGGAAACCAAGGAGAAAATTGGAACGATAGTGGACGTGCATAACAGTGGAGCAAGCGATCTCTTACGCGTCCAGTTGATACCGTCAAATAGAGGCCAGGACATCCGAATATGGATTCCTTTCGTTAAAGACATTGTCCCAGTTGTGGACATTGCGGCCAACAGAGTTGAGATTACACCGCCAGAGGGTCTACTGGATCTTAATGTACCAATGGAAGGTCTTTCTCGGAAAGAAATTCGGAAGGAGGTGAAGCATTTCTGCTTTCTGTACTGATTTGTTAGAGATTTGTCTTTGACCATTTTGAGAATGCCCTCTTAGATCTTTTGTGTGTTGTGCAGGAGCGCAAGAGGAAAGCAATTTTGTCGGCCATTAGGAAGCGTCTAACAGCCCTACGACAGACACATGTACTAGAAGGGCTAACCACAGGAGAAGAGTCCCAGCGTCAGGGTCTTATGGACCAACTAGTGAGCATTGACTTTGGACTTTTCCAGCGAGCCCTACTGCATGCCCGTGGTCCTGGAACTGCGAATTCGTAAGTAATTAGAGGCCCAGCCGTTCTTGTGCTTTTACCAATTCCATTTTTGAAATAGAAAAAATAAGAATAGAATAGAAAAGTTAAAGAAAATGATCGAACTTCTTTTTTTAAATAAAAGAAAGAGGAAAAAAAAAGTTAAATAAATAAAACCTTTTTTTCTAAATAGGAAAGAAAGGAAGAGAAAGATAAACATGCATGTTTTTATATTTTTTTAATTGAGCATTGAAAAAATCCAAGAGCACATGAAATGAAAATTGGGCCTTAGAATCCGGCCTAAGGGCTTTACATTGACTGCGGCCGGATGGAAAACTAGGGCCAAATTGAAGGCCAGATTGAAGGCAAATCCGGCCGGCCTTCCATCCGGCCTCAGGCCTAATGTAAACCGGGCCTAATAGTAAGTCCAATCACATGAATTTTAAAGAAATTGTAAAAACAAAAAATATAATATCTGTTAGCTAACTATCTTGGTAATGTGGTTGCATCCTTCTTGGATTAACTCCTCAAGGACCATAAGTCACCAATTGTGACTTCTACAACTACATTTATAGGAAATTCAAAATGCGAACCTCACAAACATTCCATGAACAACAACAAAATCTAGATGTTTTTTTCTTGTTGAATTCATCAATGCAATTTGATTAAGAAATGATCGAGTGTGCAATTTTGTGAATTTTTTGAGAATGGTAGAGGACCTTCGGACCTTCACTTCACATCTTCATATCTTATTTTCTACAATTCAAAACAAGAGCTATCATGCTAAAAAAAAACCTAGTCCTTMAGAGGTTAAGGAGAAGAAAAGGATACAAGAAATACTGCAAGTGAAAAGATAGGAGGTCCATAAAGCACCCATCTAAGGACTGAAGCTGAATTTTGGCAAGGTGAAACTGCTTGAAATAATTTTCAGTACATTTTCCTTGAAAGACAAGTGGAATTGGCATCTAACCCAAGTCATTTCATATTTTTTGGAGCTTTGTGAAATTAGTTATGAATTTTTGAAGTTGCAGAAAAGTGCATTCCAATGGGCTCTAAAACCGACCACCTCCTCAAATGTAGACTGCTTGTACATTGGAGAGTGCAAAATGTACCTCCGGAGCTTACTTGAAGTAGAACGAGCCTCAGAATTACAGAAGACCCTCCAGCTTCTGAGTGAACTCTCCCGCGGACTGCATTAAATAACGGGCGATTATACAGATCCCGGGTGACCCGGTCTGTAACCCTAAACCTAATTTTCTTGCTACAAAGCCCCTCGAGAATGCAAGCGCAGACACCATTCCTCTCCTCACCTCCCCGCTGGCTTCAGGACTAAGTTATCCGTAGTGCCTCCTTATGTTTCAACTTTGTTATTGCTTGTCTTCGCGATTGATGTAGCGCCAAGCTTCTGTTCTGTTTGCATCTTTTTTCTTGCAACATTTGGCGGTTTAGAGATAGGGTTTGTGGTCTTAATGATATGTGGCTGGTTTCACGCATGAGCATTTCGACTCCGTTTGGGAGTATTGCCAGACTGCCCCTAACTTAATGCTTCTAACTTGCTGACCTCCATCTTCAACTTTCTCGTGCATCTCTAGCGCTACAGTAGTGGTCTTTCCAGCAGTACCATGAGATGAGATGAGAGCAATTTTTGGCTCTCATGGTTGGAAATGTGTATTTGCAAAGTGATGTGATGAATTTTTGTTTCCCTATTGGTTTGATAGCCGGCATGATGGCATTCTATTCAAACTTGCTGATCACTTTTGTACAGTACATTGTGCACACTGTCTTGGGGTTTACACTTGGGGTTTTGTGTTAGGGTTTTAGGGTCGTAGTTAAGGTGGACAGGAGAAGGGTCTGGTGGGATGATGAGCATTTTTTACTCCTTTGTGGAGGAGTGCCGGAATGACGGCGACTTATTGCTTCAAACTTGCTGACCACCAGCTCTAACTGAAGTTTTCTAAGTGAATTTGGTAGCGTGAATTCTCTGGTTCCAAGACTGTAGTCGGTTAAGTGAAGTGATACTGAAGTTGTATGTATTGAAGGGACAAGATTTATTGTTATTATCCTATCCCTTAAAAAGATACGAACACCCTATTTGGCTTCAATTTCTCCCTTTCCCCCCAAATCCCCTAATCCACAGATGCTGATCTCACATCAGAAAAAAAAAACCCATTCCAAGTCCATTTTGACAAGTTGAGTTGCAAGCAACAATGGAAGCACTCTTCAATCTGACCTTGACCAACTTCACGTAAATATTAATTCAAAGACTACTAGAAAATCTGGATCACGCGGGAGGTGCAGCGTCTTACAAAAAATAGTGAAATTAGGTTGCCCCTCACTAATTTTCTCGACATTCCACACTATATAAATATATATTTATAGGTATTGTGCAAGAATACACAACTTTTGAATTAGTTATTGGTGTAGTTGGAACTCATGACCTCCACGTGTACATTCAAGTGGAAGTATTTGGAGAAATCAATTCATTGACTTTGATGGCTTGTAGAGTATCTTTCCTGGGATAAGGCAACCTAATTAAGTAGAAACTCCCTAACTCAATTGGGACTAGTTTGACATAGTGGATAAGAGAGGTTATTGCATTATGGAGGGCATGATCTTTGTATGTGGTTCTTATTGTTAACCCTAAAAAGACAAGGAGGATGTTTTGCGTCCTTTAGATGACCAAAATCTCATCTTGGTGAGTGGACTATACTCGCCAATTTTCATCCGTTTTGTTTTTTGTAAAAGTGACCACACATATGTCAATCATCATGGGAAGTCAAATTTAGTGTTTTGAATTGCTTCCATATTTTTCAGCAACTTCAATTCTATGGAGACAATAAAGATTTTCATATGAAAGTGTTTCGTGCCGCACTGCCCTTCTCCCAATTTTTGAATGGGTAGCATCAGGTGATGGTTTGTACAATTTTTCCAAAGCTAAACATGTGCATGAACAAATTTTTTCCCCTCGGTCAAGCACTACATTTTGAGTAACTTTCTTGGGGTAAGGCAACCTGATTGTAAAGGCAACCTAATTTCACTATTTAGTGTAGTTCAATCCAGAAATTTTTCAGATATCGTCGCCAGTTCCTCAACTAATCCAAAATTTCGTTAAAAATGGTGATATTCTTGACACACTTGACACCTTCTATCGTTTCGACAGTACGTTCTAAAATCTGTACTAGTCCTAAACTTCAGAGCTGAAGAAGGACATGAATCGGGAATGGAGAAAAATGGTGTATCAATTGGGTTACCTCCATCATTCAGTTTAACGAAAAGCTTGGTTCTTACTAATGTTATCAGGCTGGACACGAATTTCAAATGTACTTGAAACGGCACAAATGGTCCCCGACAATAAACGTACCGAGTCAAGCGCTTTTCCTTTGGGGCTTGGTAACGTCGTATGCAGGCGGGAATTGAACATCCTGAGTGTGTTGAAATTTGAAAAAGAATCAACGCTGCGGCAGTGAAAACCGGTACGCAAGCGACTGCTTTTGTGATGAGAATCAAGGGAGCGAGTATATAAAAAGCGGGGATGGTCCGCAACGATCTGTACTTAAACACAAAGAMGTCGGTCATTTCGACAAGCTTGCACGACTCGACAGCATACATACATAGCTAGAAAAAAATTGCAACGACACAGATCCATTCCACCGATTGAGCACCCTCACGCGCACCGGATCGATCGGATCGACAGCTTGAATTATTGCACGTCGTTCAACCCACCCCGGCTTCGACAAAATTCTTTGCAAGCTAGGACGTTCAAAGATTCAAGTGTACGTCGTCTGGAATTGAAAAGCCTGATCAAGTCTGGTGTCGATCGACTGCAAGTCTTAGAGCTTGAAACGGAAACGTTTGGGTTACCGCTACCAAGATGGCAGGGAGGAGCAGCTTTTACTGGACCCTCGCTGTTTGCTTGTGTCTTCAAGGCATGAGCTCCGCGGTTCTGGGGGAAGGTGAGATTGTGCTTGAGTCTAGCCGCATCGAAATCACGTTCAATTAATTTGTTGCCTTTGGATCCAACACAATGACCATTTTGAAATATAAATCTCATCCTGATATGTTTACCGATATATTTCATCCTGGGTGTGCCTGCAGATGATGTCAGATTCACGTACGACCACGGCCCCACTGGACCTGCTCACTGGGGAGATTTGAAATCCAACTGGACCACCTGCAAAACAGGAAAAGAACAATCGCCCATGAGAATCACTCCCAACATCATGTTCGTGGACCCTTCATTGGGTGAACTTGATGTTTCTAGCTCGAAAGACGCAGTTCCTGCCAACATCTCCATCAATGTGGGCTACGCCATTGAGGTACTACATAACTAACTTCAGATACTGTCATGAATTTGATCACAACTCTAAATGTAGAGCTTGTATATTAAGAAATTAAGCAAGCTTTTAATTATTTTGTTGATGAGCTGGACTACAAACCCTAAAATTTGAACTCAAAATGATAATATCATGGGCTGTCGCTCTGGATTTCTTTTTTTCCGATCGATGTACAATTCAACTGGATTTTGTGAGGGCAGGTCGGTGTGGAGAAGACGGCGGGAGTTCTGAAGATCGACGGCGTGACGTACCGACCTGCTCAGTTCCACTTCCACATGGGCAGCGAACACAAGATTCTGGGGCACAGCTTTCCGATGGAGATGCACCAAGTGTACTCCAGTGACGACGGCAGGAGAGCAGTGATCGCCTGGCTCTTCGTCAAGGGCGCCGACAACAAATTCCTGGCTCAGGTACGGTACTAGCTACCGCAGCTGAAATACGTGCGTACATATCACCAAAGAATTTATTAACTAATAGTTCTTCAAAGTGTACCAATACACAACCTTCTACTCCCAAAAATTTAATTTTTGCACCGATGTATATATATTTGGAGTCACTGATTGAATGGAGTGGTGATGCATGGTTGATGTACGTGGTGCGCTGTGGTGTAATTCATTACCAGTTCGAGCAGCACCTGCCGTTGCAAAGCACTTCTCCCACCGAATTCATGCTCAATCCCGTCCACCTGCCCAAGTTCCAGAAAAGCTACGCCAGATACAAAGGCTCCCTCACCACCCCTCCTTGCACGGAGAATATCACCTGGACCGTCATGCTGTGGAATGTAAGCTCCGGTCTGGAGTCCAGTTTCCTCGGTCTTTAATTGACAAAGTCTTTCTCTGTCGGCAAGCAATTTGCGATAACGAGACATATGTATATTAATTTTCTGTTCAAGGAATCTTCCAATAATTAGTAGAGCACTTCATGGCTCGATCAATAAGTGTCGTATCTGAATATGTATATATACCCGAGCATCTCACTCAGCTCCTGTACCTTGACTGATCATTCTCTGTTTGGGATTTGCAGTTTCCCACCATTTCCGAGCGCCAGATTCGACTGTTCAAGAAGGCGATGCCGGTGAGTGTAATTTCATGTTGCCATTCAATTGATACCTTCTTCTTCAATCAATTCCAGAATACATTAACAATTTAAGAAGAGACTAATTAAGTAGGGAGTTTCATAGTCAATCTGACAATGGAATTATTTGTGCTTTGTGAACTGCAGATTGCAAATGTGAGACCCTCGCAACCAAGCCATGGACGCCAATTCCTCATGAACGCAAATTGATGAATTTCTAAAGTCTTGAAGCAGAGCTCTTGGCCCGGCTGCATAGGTCTCAAAGATTTGGGTTCACGAAGAGTTGTAAGTAAGAGCAGATGTTCATTACAATTGCTAGGTGACGCTCACGAGCTCCGATAAGCATGATCTTGACGGTGCAGGCCTGTTTTTGAAAAGGCCTGGGATGCCTCTGGATTGTGGAATTCAGATTCTTCTCGATCGATTCGATGCCACAGTCAGTGTAGCAAAATTTCGTAACTAAGTGTCTGGCCATGAATTAGTGTCACCGAATGGCCTCACTGATGCATTGCATGTACAATATTTTTAAAAACCATTCCTCAAAAGTACAAGCATCAGGGAGCTCTAAAATTCCTATTTGCATGATCATGGAAAATATAAAATAGTCTATTTTTAGATGCCCCTAATACAAAACTTGCCTACCTATTTTGGGAATAGACCAAAGACTTTTTTGCTCTAGGGTCATTGCAAAAAAGGGTGTCCAAAAAGCATAGTGTTTTGTACAATACTCGATTTTTTCTTTTGGATCACTTTAAAACAATTTTTAAAAAAAATTAAAAAGAAGAAGGTATCTTAGTAAGGAAAAGCATAGAAAAATTATACAAGTAGGAGACTAGAAAAGTGCAAAATCTCTTAAAATTAGTTACTATCGCTATAATTTCACATTTTAATTTATAAAAAATAGGAAAAGCAACTTTTTTTAAAACTAAAAATTTTACACATGTAAAGAATTAATGGTGATTAGATTTTACCAAAAAATGATCTAAGAACCATCTTCAATATTCAAAAATAGCATGCAATGGTGATATTTGTACTTATATGGAGGACATAAAATAATATATTTCMAAATTTCCTTCCTACTATTATAATAGACCTTGAAAGTTTCATCTCTAGATCATTAAATTTGAGGACTTGTAACATAACRAAAATCCCTCAACATCAACTTGTAACAAATTAACAATATAACTTTTAAAATTTAAAATGGTTTTTATTAATTTCTAAAAAATAAGGAATATGATTGCCATAAATTTATACATGTTTCATAGAAATTTCATGTTCATTGGACTTGTGCTTTAAAAGTTATAGCGAACAACAAGAGAATACTAGTCCTCCATTGTCACGAGAAATAGTACCACCATTTCTTGC
>VACF01000696.1:0-44617 GCA_006891605.1 Pleurozium schreberi
AAAAACAAGATTGTCCATAACTTTCTCATAACAAATCCAAATGGAATGAATCAATGCTTTCCATGTAGAAAAAATATAATCTACAAGACAACTATTTTAAGAAAAAAAATTCAAATTTTTGAAACTTTTTTTTGCTGCCCCCTCCCCCCCACCCCCCACCCCCACCCCTCCTTTGTGTTGAGTTGTTTTGGGCATAACTTTTGTTCCTGGGCATTGATTGAAAAAAATTATATCCCCATAAAGCTAATTAGTTTTTCTATCTTCAAAAAAAGTTTCAAAAAATCTGGACAAAAATTAAGACCGTAGGTACATGCCTGAGATCTACCTTGTCCGTTGGACGCACAAATGGTCCTTCAAGAGTTAAATCAATCTAATTTAGCCTCTCAATCCCACTTCTTTTACGTCAAAACTCTCAAAAAGTATTTCCATATGGTAGTTTTGGAGTGATGTCGGACTCAAGATTTAAAATGTATTGTAAAACCCTAAGTATCAATTTATAACTCTCAACCAACCAAAATATTGAGAACTCAGTCAGGATTTGGGACATAGTATGAAGTGATCCTCCAAACACAAAACTTGTCAATACAAAAATTGTCATCTAAATTGAAATTTGTGTTAAACCAATATTGCATTTGTGATTCAACCTCTAAGGTCTTTTGGTCATTTTAATTTAAAAAAAACACATTCAAAAGGCTACCATTTTTATTGCAAAAAGAAAAATACTTTATGAATATTTTTTTGCATATTTTATCGTGATATCTTGGACAAGACTAGTCTAAAAATGTGTACAAAAAATTTCAAAAATTTTCTCTCATAGTTTGCAAGATGTTTGCACTTAAACCCTAAAAGCTTGACACATTTGGACAAAACACAAATGTGTTATAAAATATAAGTTCTATAACTCTTTTAAATTTTGCTCGAAGGAAAGTAATGTGAAGCACAAAAAGTAGAAAATATCCATACGGTCAAAATTACAAAACTATTTTTAGATTCTCGTAATATAAATTTTGAAGAATTCTTCAAAAATTCACCAAAAATACAATTTCTATTTTTAACATTTGAATTTTTTTTATTGATCAAAATTGTGGTTTCTATTGATTTGTGAAAAATGCATAAGATTTGGTGATGAGAACATCAATACTTTCTCTAAAATGTAAGTTTTTTAACACTAGGAAACTCTAAACACATCATGCTATTTCTCTTATAATTTTTGATAGATTGTAGAAAACTCTATTCTCAATATAAATATTGAAAGACAACTAAATAATTTGGAAAAAAGAAAATTGAAAAAAAATTATTTTCTATCTGAAAATTTTGCCCGAAGTTGGGCAGCGACCAAAAAATGGTCGTTTGAGTGCTTAGGGATTAATGTGAAGAAAAAAAAATTGAGAACATTCATTTAATTATAAAATAATCTTCCTAATTCAAAAGTTTTGCACTTGAATTAAAAAAATTATGTTGAATACTTGAGTTGAAAGTTTAGGAAAAAAACGTTTAAAACCTAGTACGTGATTTTGAAAATTGTTAAGTAGAAGTAGGTATGAGATTGAAGGAAAAAACTAAATCATCAATAGCTTCAAGCTGGAATTGAAAAACATAATCCTCATGGCAAGATTGATCTAGCAAGCATACTTAACCTTGTGAAACCTTTTTTTGGAAAATTGTGAAATTGAGTTTGAAAATTAATCCAAAGTGTTATTTGACAAGAAATTTACTTGATTTCCTAGAAAAAAATAACTCCAAAACTCTCATATGGCTAATTCAAATGTAATAAATCAAACCTTCCTGTATTTAAAAAAATATATTCTACAAGAAAAAATTAGAAAAATCAACTTCAAATTTTTGTGGATGTTTCTGTTGCCCTATTACTTCTGCACCCTTGTTTTGAGCTTTATTTTAGCATAAGTTTTGCTCCTAGGCACCAATAAAAATAAAAATTACAGTCTATCAAAAGCTAATAAATGTATTTTTCTATTTTCATTTTAAAGTTGGAGAATCACAAAAAAATGAGGTTATACGAGGCTACCCAAAATCCTTTCTATCCCTCATAGGGACAATGTGACTTTAGGGGGTAAAGTAACATGCTTTATTTGTAAAACAACGACGCTAACATGTGAGCCTTGGAATGTAAGTCTATGAGCCTTGAACCTAGGTGTTTGTAGGGATTCTTCAACTATTGAAGGTGTTTATAACATACATACTTATAATATAAGTATCCTTTAACCATGGAAGATGCTTGTATTATAGGTACCTATAATATAAATATACAACAATCTTGGAAGGTATCTATAATATAGGTTCCTAAAACATAAACATCCATAATATAACTTATTATATGAACATCCTTTAACCATAAAAGGTGCTCATAACATAGATACTTACAACATAGATATCTTATAAGCATCCTGTGACCATGGAAGGTGCTTATAACATAGGTACCTACAACATAGACACCTATAATATAAATATCTAGTAACTATATGGAAAGTATCTATTCTATAGTTACCAATAACATAGGAGCCTCGGCTGCTAAGCTCATGGGCTTAAGATCCTAGGCTCACATGCTAACAATAGTGATTTGTAGAACAAGCCTCAATCAAAATTCTTGACTAAAATAGGTAGACTATAAATGAAAGCCTAGATTTGACTTTAGATTCACATATTTTTAGCACTTTAAAAATTTATAGTTTATTCATGTTTAATCCAAAACATCCATTATAAAGGAATCTAACTAACATCCGTTTGCAACTAACAACAAAGACCAAACAAAACAAATACCTCCCCAACCATGCTCAAGCCATGATCATAAACCCTAAAAGCATCCTCATTATGAAATGCGTCTCGTTTTGAAAGTGTATTTTTGAAACAAAGCCAAGAGACAATGGGACTTTATTGGTTAATCCTAGAAGGGCCAGAAGGCCCTTTGTGGCCGTATAGTATATTATGAATATGGTGGTATTTGATTAGAAAAACATTGACCAAACATTTTTCAATACAAAGTAAATTAATGATCATGATAGTATATAAACAACAATGTATAACAATTCATATATAAAATCACAAGTGAAGAGTTATAAGGCTAAATACAAGTCATTTATAGAAACCCCAAGGCCCTTCTAGGGTTAACACCTAAAGCACTAAACTACGTTTTTTTGGCAACATAGCAATTTTGGGCAGCTCACTACAAATGGAGCTTTTGATTTTTTTCTTTGAAATTTTTGCACAGCTTGTGCCCAAGTAGTAGCTCTAAGGTCCAACAATTTTCATAACTTTTGACTACATGGTGAAAAAGTTATGGTATGATATGTTGTTTTCATTGCTCGGCGGGCAACCCGGTCAACAAAAAAACTTCTTGAAAAATCACTTTTTAAAAAAACTAAAATTTGAAATTGGTTCTCTAGATCTATATATACATGGAAAGCTTTGAATCATCCCGTTTGGATTAATGAGATAAAAGTTATGGGAGTTTTAGTTTGCGGGTAGTTTCCACGTGGTTACAGAATCTCTACTCTAAAATAAACTTTGAAGCCCTTTATCAAATTCAATTTTAAATATTTTTTGAAGACAAAAAAATTATCAAGTATAGATTGTATACTACAACATCACAACCATTGGGATTGGCATTTTTCAATTCCATGACTAAATTGTTAACAATTTAGTGTTTTGAACCATTTTCTACTTGTTGCTACTTACTATTTTTTTCCTACATGTTGTACAATTCCAAATGATCTGAAAATTTTCAAGCATGTGTCCAACTTGCCTTGAAAAATGAATCCAATGAGTAACCACCATTTTGGGCATTTTTTCATACACATGTGACCATCTGAAGTGCAGCTGCCCAATTTTCGTAGGGCCCAATTTTTTTTTTTTTTCCAATTCAAATGCTAATATCTTGCAATCTACAAAACACCTCTTTCTCTTGTAGTGCGTATAGCATCTTTTAAAGTAGAGACTTGCAAATGCGCCTCTAACACCAAAGCACAATCTCCACGAGATGTACATCCAGTTAATAAATATTCTACCTCCATTGAAGGAAAAGATTTTATGAAATGTGCCAAGAAAAACCTTGATTTGGCCTTTTGAATTGTGCATGCAAACTCCATATGAAACATTTTTTTGATGTATTGACGAGTTGCCAGAAAGGAAAATGTAAAACTTTGATGAGTCTATGAATAGGAACTATAATTTGATACAAAAATGGTGCTTTGGGGAGTCCATGCCTTAGTAGAAATATAAGTTGAGTAGACTTGAGATCATAAAGACCCACATCTAGTTGAATTTGTCATGTGGGGTCTTTCCATGGCTCCTTTGTCTACTGTAGCCTATCTTTTGGGTGGACAGTGAGAGAATGTCAATTCCAAGAAAGAAAACAAATGGTTTTAAAACCCCTGAAGTCTTATTGTCCCATGGGGGGACAAAATGCATTTTGGGCAGGTTCCTATGGTCTCAATATATGTCCTAATCTTCTAAAATTTTGAGAGAAGATAGGAAAACACGTTAGCTTTCCAAAAATATAATTTTTTTAATTTCAATTGGAGTCTGAGAGAAAAAGTTGTGGCACAAAAAACCCTTTTTTTGGTTAGGCGGGCAAAAATAAGCTGTTAAGAAAAAAAATTTTAATTTTTTTAAATTTTTTACAAAAAAATTTGTATGTTTGCCTACATGGGAAGCTTTGATTCATTCCATTTGGATTTGTTATGCAAAAGTTATGAACAATCTTAGATTTCAGGCAATTGGAGCATCTTCTTGAAAAAATTACTTATAGGATTCATTTCTGACCTAAATTTTCACAATCTTTCAAAAAGAAAGATTCACAAGGTTAAGATCTCTTGTTAGAACAATCCCGCCGTTAAGGTTAGTGAATTTCAATTCCATCTTAGAGCTATTAACAATTTAGATTTTCCTTCAATCTTGAACCTACTTCTACTTAACAATTTTTTAATGGATGAAAATTAATTGCATTTTTGTCGAATTTTTCTCCCTAGATTTTCAACTCAATTTCTCATCATATAAAAAAAAAGAAATTCGAAATCAATAGAGGAAAAAACATAAGTTGTAAAGGTTCAAAGCCAAAAATGTAGTTGAGCAAGCTGCAAAAAAACTTGTTTCTTTCACTTTAAATGCAAATATCTTGCAATCTACTCAGTCAAAGTTTGTGAAATTTCTTCCATAGATTTTTATGCAAGTCTAGTACAAGATCCTATAGTTAGATGTACCAAAACAACATTTTAAATGTTTTTTAGCTCTTTGCTTTAGAAATGGCAGTTTTGAGTGCTTTTTGATGGAAGAAAGTCCTTGGGACTTTAGGGGTTAAAGGGATCCACGTGGCATTCCTCCATTTGTTGTCAATATTTTCAAAAATAAATAAAATGGGTACACATGTTATTGTCTCATTTGTTGACATTGGTACTTGTAATTGACCCCCTTCCAGCCCACATTTGTATTGGTGTGACATCAATGTGGTTGACAAACAATATAGAATATTTCTAACATGTTTGCACTATCCATATTTTGTATTCATACTTCCGTATATGTTTTTATGTCTATATCTATATCTTATATTTTGTTTTAGTATGCCATATCTGTATTTATGTGTATTTCATATGTGTATTTTGTATTTGGCTTGGAAGGTTGAAATCGGCCCAATCCGACGCCTCACATTAAAATTTGCCCACCCACATCAACGGTGCTAGGGGATTATTTAATTTTTTTCCAAAATGATTAGACAACCTAGAGTTTTTGGCTATAAGGGGGGAGGGGGGCAAAGCAATAGGTCAATTGTGTTTCATCTTTTGAGTGGACAATCTACTCTATCCATGGAGCTTACGTTTCTACTAATGGTGAAAGAATAAAATTAACCACTTAAMGCTTAACATTTGCATCCTTCTTGTTTAATATAAATTTGATGTTTTCAGTTTTTAATTATGTGTATGAATAATATTCATAATAATTCCATCAAATTTTTCATAAAAGAAGTTGTCTTTTTAAAGATTCAAGCATCACATTTCAGTATGAATGAGAAGTTATTTGGACAAAGCATTGTATGAAAGCACTCTTTTCGTCACATACAGTATAGATTTGGAGTGATTGGTGGGTAAAGATTATAGGTAGTCTAAATTTTAAATTTTTTAATCATCTAATATAAAAAACAGTTGTAAGACTACTTTTATATATTAAGGCTTGTGCACAAAAATTGTAAATATAGTGCATAGATTATATCCATCTTGACGAATCTACTACCATACTAATAAGTGTTTATGAGTCAAATTTTAAGCTAAAGTTTTTAATTCTATACCTTACATTTGGTGTCAATTGAATATTTGTGCTATTTGCAAGAATTCAATTCCTTTTGGTAGAAAATATTACATTTTAATTAAGATAATTTTTGAATTAACATATTCATTTTATTTTTGCAAATATCTAAAAGCAACTTAGATTTGATAATTATAAATAAAAAGTTTAAACAAAGACTATATAGTTGCATAAATTAATGTAAATAACTTTTGCAAAATATAAATTTTTATAAATTCAACATTTCAATTAGCTGCGTAAATTATAGAGCTTCTTAATTTGATATAAATACCTAATTGGAACTTTTTAATGTATATTTAAAGTGTATAAATTTAATAAGTTTTAATTATGAGATTTTTGTGGTTTATGAGGCCAAGATATTGAACTCACAAATGTTAAAGGAACTTGCAAATATGGGCACACAATTCCAATYATTTTGTCAAATGGATCAAGAAAATTCTTTACTAAAGCTATTGATTAAGTAATGAAAATATTTTAGAAAAAAGACGTTTACACAAGTGAATACTAGACAATGACTATCAACAATGATGGCTTTGAATTTCTCAAGTTTAATTTCCAAAAATAAATAAATAAATCGTTTTAGCATATTATTTGGCTAAAAATGATTGTGGTTACAAATGTTGAGAAAGTTTATTGTCCTCATTATAAAGTAGACTTTACTTTACTTTATAAAGTTTAAAATCACCATGATTGTGATTTTTATGATTTTATAGAAATTTCTATTGTCTAAAAAGTTTGAGAATTTTTTGAAATTTTGCACTATCTTTTGATAATTATGTATTAAAATAGAGGTACCTATAATGGATAACTTAAGTATTTCAACCTGTAGGGTGTGGAAAATTCATTGTGAAATTGAGCTTAGTGTGTGCAAACGTAAGGATGAGGAAAAACGCCAAAGAAAAAAAATTTACTCAAAAATAAATAATTTATTCAATATAAATGTGGATCCATTCCAATTTCATAGACTCACCTATTATGGTTAACTTTGGCACATCTCCCTAAGCAAGAAAGGAAGAGAAATGAGTGGACAAGAAGATACAAACAAAGAATCTTTTTCATTGAATAGTGCATCCACCTATTGTTCATAATAGGTCAACCTATATCACCATGATGGGAGGGCTCTTTGAAATAGGTACTTTTTCGTTACACTAATTAAAATTTGTTAAAATTTGTTAATTATTTTTTAGTAACTTTGAAATATTATTAGGTATAGGAAATATACTTGCATCTTTATCGAATAAATTTGAATAATAATTCATTAAAATGACAACAATAAACACATAAGTTTTTTGCATTGATTTAGAATACGACATTTAAAGGTCATGCTATTCAATTGCAAATTTAGCTAATAACATATTTACTTCAAATATTCATATTGAACCTCATGATCTATTTGATGATGTATAGAATTCATAACAATATGAAACAAGTTAAGACAATCACTACTAGCTATAAATAGCTATAAAACAACAATAAATAGCTAGGAGTAAAATATTCTTATTTGTGAGAAAGATAATCTTAAAAAATAAAAACCAACAAGCTACATAATCCATCATCAAAGACATCATCAAAGACACCTTATTCACATAGATTGGAAATATTAAATTTTGATGAAAGACAAGACAATTCTAGTAAAAAAAATGTTAATGTAATCTTTGAAATATCTACATAATTATTAAAAGCATCATACTAGGGCACTCAAAATCTATTTTCTAGTATTTTATTTCACATTCCACAATTAATGACTACACCAATTTATACTACATACATACAATCAATATTTAAAATATAAATCACAAACCATTATAATAAGTCAACATTGTCCCATGTGTAAGTTGGATTACCTCTACAATTTGATCTTTCATCCATAGTTCATACTTCATGAGGACAACAAGTGTTTGAAGTCGGTCATAGTCCAACCTCAAAACATCTCATATGATTCCAACATAGTTCATTGAAATTTCCCTGACTCTATTGGGATTATGTGATAAACAAAAGCCACTCCATAGTTGTACAATTACATGTTTGTAAACGGGATGTATTTTCATCCTCTACTTGGTAATGATTGCCAAAAACTTTTATTTTGGCATACTACATTGTTTTTTGTGACAATTTTATGGTACAAAAATATTCAATCCAAATCTTTAGTATTCCTCATGTGTATTGGAACTTCCTTCAATCCTTCATAGTTTTTTTCACCAACATGTCAAACTCCTATATGTCTTCTTTTTTCACTTGCTCAACCTTCTACCTCTTCATGAACAACAACGATGTTTTTAAGCTTGAAAACACCCTGGGCCTTTAGGGGTTAAAATTTCATATCCATCCAAGACGTTTGAGTGAGTGAGAGGCATTTTAATAGAAGGAGGTTCAGCCACTGATGTGATTTTTTGCTACTTTTTTCACTGTTTTTTAACATTGTAAATCCATTTTGCAGACACAATGAGTCAATTTTTATGATATTTTTTTCCACCAAAGTGTGTATATTCTAGTTTTGAATCACTTTGTAGCTTTAAGTTTTTTCATTTGAGTCGGTTTAGAAATCAAATCTCACCTCCAAATGAGTTTTTAAGAAAATTTCATCATTTTTTTAACACTAAAACATTATAATCTTTCAATCTATAAGGTCAAATGACCCCAAATTTGTTCCAGAACATCTACAGCATGCACACTACAATATTGTACGGTTGAGAGCTTCATAACTTACTGAAAGTGAGACTTTTAACACTTAGAAAGGAAGAATGCTTTCAATCATAGTTGGACCTTGGGCATTGAGGGGATAAACAAGTTGATTGCACACTAATTGATGGTGAGTTGTTATTGTAGGTATCCATCAAYATAGACCGCAATGTACAATAGGTAGATGACAAATTGTAAAACCTCAAAGAAAGTAGATTGTCGATCCTATAGCTACTAATAAATATCATTTGAGAAGAAGGATGAAGTTAATGACCAAAAGACTAACCTTCCGATAWAGTAAAAAAGTAAAAAATTGAAATGCTTTACACTATGCACTTTTGATGGATTGCCTAAACTTTTGTCTCCTTTGCACATAGACATTTTCCAAAATTCATAGTCCATTGTTATACTAAAGTTGCTCTTCAACAATCACTACTTTCAAGCATCTTTGATCATTGACTTGTCTGTTCAAGTGGTCCTTTGTCGTCAGACCTTTAAGCTAGTGACCTTTTTTTACAATTGACATTGTAGGCAAGTRCACTGCTCTATAATTATAATAGTTGCTCCATCAATGGATCCATGTAGACATCAAAGACCTTTGATGTCACTAACCATTTTGTAGGTATGCATAAATATAGTTTTATAAATAGAAATGTATACTAATCCATAGTGGCAAGTTGTAATTTGACAAAATAACAAGCCATGTTCACCGCAATGATTGTGCCTATTTAAGTGGATTCATGACATCCGTTGCTAAAGCAAAATAATAGCCATTTAGAAATTGTTTCTATCTTATTAAATGCTTGTGGATTCTTATCTTTATTCTACTATATTTGTATAGTATAGACTTTTTTTTTTTAAACTTGCAAATAACCTTTATT
This sequence comes from Pleurozium schreberi, assembly GCA_006891605.1. Classification (NCBI taxonomy): domain Eukaryota; kingdom Viridiplantae; phylum Streptophyta; class Bryopsida; order Hypnales; family Hylocomiaceae; genus Pleurozium; species Pleurozium schreberi. The sequence continues at coordinate 9,873 of VACF01000696.1, forward strand.
TCAAAGGTTGTAGGTATGTTTGACTTCAAAAAAGAACTTTCCAATTTTGGAATCATTGGTCAAAAACAACTTGAAGGAATTAGCAAAATATAAATAGGGATATGGACAAAAAAAAGTCCATTCCTAATTTGGAGCTTTCCCATASAGTCAAATATGTGCACCAAATTTAACCCCCAAAGTCCCAAGTGTCCCCTTGGAGGACACTTGGGATTTTGGGCAGGATTGTGAAACTTTTTTTGATGATAGAAAACCACATTGGCTTTCTGAAAATATAATATTTGTCTCAATGGTTGCTCTGGGAAAAAAGTTATTGCCTTATTGTGCATAAATTTCAGTTCGTCGGGCAGAACAAAAAAATCACAAAAATATGATTTTTTTTTTCATTTTTCTCTTAAAGATTATATTTTTGTGTACATCTGAAGCTTGGATTCATTCTATTTGTCATAATAATGAAAAAATTATGGACAATCTTGTTTTTCGGGCAATCTAAGCATCCTCTTGAAAAAATAACTTATAGGATTCATTTCTAAATGCAATTTTCATAATTTTTTGAAAAAAATTGTTGAACAAGGTTAAGTTTACTTGCCAAAACAATCTCACTGTTGGGATTATTGTGTTTCAATCCCATCTTAGAGCTATTGATTGATCGCGCTGTACTACTGTGGTGAATTTGTTTGAAAACGATTGGTGGCATGTGGAGGAAGCGGCTTGTTGGAACGAATGATCTAGTGTGGGATGAGTTTGCGGGTGAGGGTGTGGCTGATTAAGTGTCCTGCTGAAGATGAATTTGGACGAGAGAGAGATCTCGCATTGAAGAGACGACGATGAAGACGACGGGACTGCTTGCCGTGCCGTAAGATAGTGTAACGGGCGACGTCGGTAGTGTTAGGGTGAAGGCCTAGTGTATTTCAGTACTAGCGATGGATGCAGCTGGACGGCCCGTGGGTCCGACGGGGGCCGCGGAGTATTATCTCCCGAACTACAAGCTCGGCAAAACCCTGGGGATCGGGTCTTTTGGGAAAGTGAAAGTGGCGGAGCATTCCCCGACCGGCCATAAGGTGGCCATCAAAATTTTGAATCGCCGCAAAGTCAAGACGATGGACATGGAAGAGAAAGGTTGTCTACTTTGCTAGCAATCGGCTTTAGAGCCTTGCATTCGATGATTCTTGAAGTGTGCCGAAGTTTGGCAAAGTTAGGGTTCGCTAGGGTTTCGATATTCGTGACTTCACTGCGCCCTGCATTGGCTGTAGACTGTTGTTATGTCTAATCTACTCCTGTGTGGTTGTCAGTCCGGCGGGAAATTAAGATACTGCGGCTGTTCATGCATCCGCATATCATACGATTATATGAGGTTATTGAAACTCCGACCGATATTTTTGTGGTGATGGAGTACGTGAAGTCCGGGGAGCTTTTCGACTACATTGTGGAAAAGGGACGGCTAGTTGAAGATGAAGCTCGACGATTTTTCCAGCAGGTAGGCTTACTTGTCGCTATCGGAGACAGTCTCAATGAGACCTCTGCACTCTTGTTGTTAGCCATGTAGATTTCTTGTAATTTAGGGCTCGAGTTAATACTTTGATGTGGTCGAAGCATTAGAGTATATCGGGGTGCAACTGCAGAATTCGGAGCTTTTGTGATGACGTGCTGGGAACGAAAAGCTACAGCTGTAGTTGAGAGGGCTTAAGTCTGTCAAATGGAATCTTAATGCCTAGGAATTTATCTTCTGCATCATTTTGGTACAGAAGGAATTGCAAGTACCTTACTAGAGAAGTCGCTACGCTATACATAATACACCATACGTTGTGGACCGTAGTAATTACAGTAACTTGTAGTATTAAAATTTAGTGCCGGCTACCTTGAAAGCTGCTAGTAGCTTATCACCTCCTAATTGCTGTGGGTTGCATTAAYTTTTCAACCACTGCAATTGAGTTTCCACAGTATATGCTGTATTTAGTGTGCCAAATACTTATCAATGAGACTGCGATTTGTACTTGCTTTCTCGTGAGTCATTTATCGGGGCGGGTGTAGATATAATTTTGTTTTCTTAAATGTTTCGTTCTTTGCTCGAGCAATTTGTTACCTTGAGCTAATAACGCGTGTGCGAACCTGTGCGTAGATTGTGTCCGGTGTGGAGTACTGCCACCGGAACATGGTGGTGCATCGCGACTTGAAGCCTGAGAATTTGCTCCTCGACTCCAAGTGCAATGTCAAGATCGCTGATTTTGGGCTGTCCAACATTATGAGAGATGGACACTTCCTTAAAACGAGTTGTGGAAGTCCCAATTACGCTGCGCCAGAGGTCTGAGTCTTCTCTATAGTATACTTCGCCTTCTCTGATACTACTTTTGCAAATGAGTCGTTGTGATATGACACTCTAGGTAAGGTGTCAACAGGATGTTTTGATTTTTGTGTTGGGTGCATGGACCAAGTTGCAGGTTTTCGCACACTGAATAAGAAAATATTAATATGTTAGCCACAATCAAGCCCATCAAGAAGACATGCACAAGGCAAGCTGCATCATACATAGTAGTCTAAGTTTGTAGTTGACACAACTTCCAACGAAATCCACACATTGAATGTGTGGAGTTCGTTTGGTTACAACAAAGACGGGTTCATTGGATGTGAAGTTCAATGGAATTAGCCTTCTAACTGACCGAGAAGCYCAAGTTGGACCTCRTGCTTCTTTTAGCAGTTTTGAGTAGGTCATTTGGGRACTTTCTTTGGCCATCTGAACTATTATTTTCATAATATGACCAATCGAATGGTCAAGTTAAAACCGAGAATCCTTGGTCTTTTAGSGGTTAACTTTTACCTAGAAAAAGAGACACGTGACTGTAGGTGGTTTTGATGCTTCAGTATTGAATGAACAATTAATATGTCCAGCATAGCCACAATTGCACACCCCTTGAAMTTTGCGTAAGGTTCAGAATAGGCTGGGTCTGCACAAAGCCGACGCGTCAAGCATAGCCCCTGTATATTGACTTGTCTTCAAAACTGCAGGTTATATCAGGGAAGCTCTACGCCGGACCAGAGGTGGACGTGTGGAGCTGTGGCGTTATTCTATATGCTCTTTTATGTGGGTCTTTACCCTTTGACGATGAAAACATTCCAAATTTATTCAAGAAAATCAAGGTACGTTTTTATTGTTTCACCTACTGTCTAGCCACTTCACTGTATATGCGAGCTATGGATTTGGTTAAGACTGTTTGTATTGGTCTCCTCGAATCCAAATGTACGCATTACCCTGCTTTCTGAAACTTGGGACTTYACGCCAATTTGTGTGGAGACTGTTTCACTTAAGCAAAAGGCGATGTGCATTGACTTTCTGTTAAAACTCGTGTTTTGAATGTGTGTTATTGTTGTGGGCWCTCACTTTGTGGTTTGTTGTCTGATCAGGGTGGTATTTACACGCTGCCTAGTCATTTATCTCCAGGAGCGAGGGATCTCATTCCAAGGATGTTGCTTGTGGATCCTATGAAGCGAGTGACAATCCCTGAAATTCGGCAGCACACTTGGTTCTTAAGTCATTTACCTCGTTACCTTGCTGTTCCCCCTCCTGATACAACGCAGCAAGCTAAACGAGTAAGATGCCTGCTTAATCCTCAACCTGATTTTCTCTTTCATTTACGTGGATTTCTCAAGAGTCGCTTTCACTCTTTCTCCCACCGCATTCGAGACTGACCATTGGAAGTTCACCGTATGACTATAGTAACAACCAATTGGTGCTTTGCACATGAATTGAGACTTTGTGGTTTGTTTTCTACCTCAGATTGACGAAGAAATCCTAGAACGCGTGGTTCAGTTGAATTTTGACCGAGCTCAACTCATTGAGTCGTTGCTTAACCGCGTGCAGAACAAGGTAATTGTTATACAGAAAGACAAATTATTTMGTTGGTTTTGTAATACCATTAATTTAAAGCTTTGATAAGATKTAGAGGARTGGMAAAAATATTATATAGCACGTGCTAGCTCAAATCAATTGCTCCTAGCATTCTGGATTTTTTTCAGAATTTTTTTTTCTTGGTATCTTCTGTTCATTCTTCAACTGAACTCATCTTTTTGCAGGCGACKGTGGCATACTATTTGATGCTGGACAACCGTCGGCGGCTATCGAATGGATATCTTGGCTCTGAGTTTGATGAAGCCAAGGTTAGTGTCGTGCTGTACTGATCAGCTTGTCATGTTTTTGCCAGCAATGAACCCAACATGCTCCAACATAGCTCTACTAGTGCCAATCTTATTGCAAAATACACCAATAGAAAGAAGAAATCGTTACCTCCCTTTTGAACGATGGAAATGTGTTTTGAAAGTTACATGAAGTTCATGATATTGGTATGTGATTGGCAACAGTAACAATTATCAAGATGATCACCCATTTCCGACCACTTAGCAGTTCAAACTACGAGAAATTGGAGAGTCTCATATAAGGATTCATAACAGATTCCTTGAGCAAAAAAAAATTCAATTTGTAACATCTTTCACTACATTTTCTATTTTTCATGAATAAATTTTWAATGATGTGGCCACATGGGAGATACAAAAATGCTTGTATTGATAAGTTAAGGTGCTTCAATTTTAGGTCCATGTTTGATTTTTTTTCCAAAGAGATATTTGCTAGGTCTATTATTTTACAACTATCCTATTACTACAAGTAGGAAGTATACTACCAAAATTGTTGCCAAAATTTTAAAAAACTTGGGGTTTTAGCAAATCAAGTCAAATTGATTGCAAAAAGTCATGATGAAATCGTAATGGAGAGTCGGATCATAATCATGAGAAGAAAAACATGCACATGTAAGAATTTTTATTGAAGCAATAATTACATACAAAATTGAATTTGGCTCATCAAATTGTGATAGCAATTACATATGACAACCCTCATCTATCAATCATCAATGCAAACCTCAAATATGGATGCTTCAACACCTTAAAAAAAGACCTCAAGTCTTGAAGCATAGCACAAATGGTGGCTCCGATATCTACATGCCTCTTTCAATGGCTACTCATCATCAAATCAAATCTCTAATTTGGAGGCTACTTTCCTCCAAAATGTTGACTCCAATCTTGAACCACACCATAGCACAAAATGGTGGCTCTGACATCTACATGCCTATTCAATGGCTACTCATTGTCAATGCAATCTTCCTCCCATTTGTGACTATTGAATGTATTATACTTCTATCAGTGTCACTACATTCAAAGAAAACACTAGAAAATTAGAGCTATGGTGAAGCAAATGTTGTGACATCTAGTGAGAAGTGTAGAAAATGGATTAGGCAAGTCTTCCATACCACTTCTGAGATCTAGCATTGAAAAGAAGAAATTGTTTTTGCAAGGAAAAAAAGTGCAAACTCTCATAGCTTTCTTGCAACGTGACGCCTTCCATTTGCAACCAATTCTCCATGGTACATGGACTTGGTCCAAAGAGACTACATCCAACACAATTAGGTGTCACTATTATTGTCAATTGGCAAGAGTATGGTGCTAAGGTGGAGAGAGAGGAGGCCTATTGACAAGGGAGGGGCCCTATTGACAAAAGCTTGGCACAAGAAAATATCACCAACAACACTACCTCCAACAAAGATGCCAATGAAGACACTTGTAACAAGGTATAAGGGAAAATGAATAAGCAATTCATTGCAATTATTCYTTGAAATTCTTCGTTGAAATTCTTCTTTCATTTGCTTTGCCATCCTTCAAAAAATCATTGTTATAGTGAATGCTATTAAAATTATAGAGTTCTTCAAATAATAAGGATTTTATCTTTAAGCAAGTAGAGTCACTATGCAATTTCTCTTTGAACTATTTCTTTCACAAAGCAATTCTTCTTTGAAAAATTTGATTGATAATGCACATTGAATTGAGTTCTAGTTGATCTCTTAATTTTTGGAGACCTAATCTTTTGCCATTTTTTTGTTGTACCAAACAATTGTGATAACAAAGAAGTTTTTCTTTGCCAAAGAATGGCATACCTCTAGGCTCTAAAATGAGAGCTCCCGATTGCAAACAACCCATGCTACTCCAAGCAACAAATTGTCTCCATCACAGATTCTACCAGCACAAACTCCTCCATCACAACCTCCTCCATCTCCATACCCCCAACCAATTTTGTCCTAGGCAACCTTTCCAGATGAAACTTTAATCCTATTGTATCTCAAACTCTTCCTAATCACAACCAAGACTACTTGGATGGTGAGGGGTTTGAGATTGTGGATTGGGAATGAAGGTGTGAAGAACTTTTAGAAGAAGACTTTGATGAAGAGAATTGTGTCAGAGAAGATGCTTGCAATTAAGAAAAATAGTATATGGTGGCCTTTGGAATTACTAAAGACTATGAACATACACATCGATTTTCAGAAATTGCAAGTATTCGATCAAAGAAACAAGAATTAGAAGTCTACGCAAAGCAAGTGCCTTCGGCATCCAAATGGAGTCCCTACAACAATAGTTGGAGGAGGGAGGCCCTTAGACATCGTTGAAGTGTGAACAACAGTGGGAAATCCCAAAACAAGGGCCAAAAGTACTAGCTCTAATGGGGACCGATTTGGAAGCTTGGCAGGGTGGACGAGAATTGATTGAGTGAGGGAGTGAGCTTCATGATCAAGAGTAGGGGTGTGCTTTGGAAGCTTGGACTAAAAGACTCTAGTTGGAGGAAGCCTCTTGCTAGGTCAATTTGAAATTATGTGGATATGGTGGGTGGAGAACAAGTTGTTGGGATTATGGGAAGACTAAGGGCAGTTGGGACTAATGATTTCAAACATGGGCATGGATTTGGAGGATGTTTTGGAGATGGAAGAACCAATTTACAATGGAAAGAGCACAATTTTGGATTAGTTGTATAAAAAATGCATAGCATGTTCCCAAGTTTGAAGGCCCCTTTGTTCACTTGTACTAGAACAATAGAAAATAACATTGAAAAAAATTGGAGTCACCAAATATTGTGCATTATCATATGGGGGATGAAATGATTTATAAAGTAGGGGGTGGAGAAGATTTGGACAAAGCTCTCCAATTTATAGACAATGATGAGTACTTCCATAATAATCATCTTGTCCGTTGACTTGAGCATTGACGGTGCGCAATGATTCCTATTGGGCTCTCTATTTTGGATAGTGGAAGTGAAGATTCCATACACTATTATGAAAGTGTGGAGGTAGATGATGRTGGTGGCTTGGTTCATGATGACAATGGCGATGTGAATGGCATAAATCATTTGTAAAAGGATGCCACTGTGAACAAAAACTCTAAAACATTTAAATCATAGTTGGTGGAATTTAGTTGTCCATTTAGGCCTAATTTCTTTTGGAACATGCTCCCTACAATGATGATTGTCTTTAAGATATTTTGGTCCTTTTCTATATTGCTTACTATTGTACTCAACCTACATATAATATTCTATTCATGTAGGTGCAAATGGAAAAATAATGGAAAGATTGAGTGGACCATCTTTGGGTTGAAAATATTCTTTGTTGTTCTATTGAACATGGGCATGAAATGACAACTCAATTAAAAAGGGTTATTAGCACAAAATGCCAGTATATTTCATTGTCCTATTATATCAAAAATTATGACTTGGATCCAATTGCAAGCATTGATCAATTGTTCATAGCTTACAAAATTTGGTCTCATATATACATGAGAAGAATATGCCTAGATATGATCTGATGGGGCAATTGTAGTGGTTATTAAATTCAATTAGAGATGCTTGCAAAAGGTCTTAAAAGTAGGAAGTTTTTTGACAGTATATGAAATGATGATAAGATGCAAGGGTTGTATTGCTAGTCACATACATTAATAAATATCAAAGAAACCTCAAAAATGGGAATGAAGATGTAGTATTTAGTAGATTCAATCTCTAAATTTGTATCAAATTTTGARGTCYATTGTGGAAAATTTGGCAAGCTYTAGAAGAGAACAAGCCAATTGCAGAGGAGATTAATTTAGMACATGATGTAGTATTGCATYTATTAGATGGGTGTGACAAGAATGGACAMATTATTACTATAGATAATCATTTTACTTCTATTGGACTCATGAAGGTGTTWTAGTCTAGAGAGATTTATGGCAMKGGTAATTTGTCTTGTAYCAAATTAGAATACCAATGAAAAATAACCTTTTTCCTTCATCCCCGCACGAACTTGGGAATTGGCTACTTGGCCCCTTGCATTGGGAGTTGGACCTAGGTAGAGGTATAGTCAAACTTATTTTAGAGCATATTGGTTTCATTGTTGCACATCCTYATGAGACTATTTTTTTGGTTTGATCTATAGTGGCAATTGTTATCTTTGTGTTCATCATTCAAATCTTGGATTCATTGAAAAAAATGTGTAGAAAACCTTTTGCAAAACATGCTAATAGTATAGTATTTTATGTGGACATGCTATTGCTGCAAAAAGTATTTGCATACATGTGCTTTATTGATCCAATTAATTTTAAACTTGTTATGGAAATAACTACCTTCATGACATACTCTAAATGTAAAAAAATTCACCTTTTTATGGTACAAAATATCATTAGATGTTTTTTCAGCCTCGTAGGAGACTTTTTCGGGGCTGTTCTCCGAAAATGTTCCTTGCGCAGGGAACCGGCGACTACTGGTATGAAATTTTGAATTTCAAAAAAAAAAAAAAAAAAAGAAATATTCAAAAATCTTAGAAAGTATAAAGAAACTGAAAACTAATTTTAAAAAAATCAATATTTTTAAGAATGTTTAATAATTAATTTAAAAAATTAATTAATTGGTATTATCTTACGTGACAAAGTTCCCAATGTGTTCCCACAGTCCGGGAACTCGTAGTCTTCTAAATGGTCCAAAAAACATCCAATGTTAATCATAGAGTGGTCAAAGTAAGCATATCTTGTTGAGCATATCCCCAAATAAATTTCGTCCTATTTTCAAATACTATAATCTTCAAATCTGTGTGGTCAGACATACTCAAACTTTCTCTACACATAGTTATAGTAACTTACTTCAACTCTGAATGGTTGAATGTTTGGAATAATCTCCTTTTCCAATTTACATCTCAAAAATTAGAAATGACTTTTTTTGAGGCTTTAGAGGCAAATGTAAACAAAGAACTTCAGAAGTAAAATATTGGAAAAATGGAGCATACAAAGTGTAGGATTTTAACCCCTAAAAGCCCATTGTCCATATTTTGTTTGGAACAAAATGGAATTGGGGCTGGTTCCTATGAACTCAATTTTTAGTGAAACTTTCTGAAACTTTCTCATAACATGAAAAAGCTTGTAAGCTTTGTGGGAATACAATTTTTATTTCAATCGGTGCCCGGTAGCAAAAGTTATACCACAAAAAGCCCAAATTTCAACTTGGCAGGTAGAAAAGTAAATCCACAAAAAATTGAAATTAAATCAAACTATTTTTTTATCTTAGATTATATTTTTGTCTACATTTGAATCTTATTCATTCCATTTGGATTAGGAATGTGAAAGTTATGAAATATCTTGATTTTCGGGCAATTTGAGCATCTTCTTGAAAAAATAACTCATATTAGGAGTCATTTCTTAATGCAATTTTCACAATTTAAAAAAAATAAATTGAATGACAAGATTAAATTTGCTTGTTAGAACAATGCCACCATTGGGATTATTGCGTTTCAATTCCATCTTGGAGCTATCAATGATTTAATTCTTCTTTCAATCTTGGACATACTTCTACTTAACAATTTCTTAAGGAATGAAAATCATGCGAGATTTTTATGAATTTTTTTCCTTAGACTCTCAACTCAATTTTTCAACCAAAAAATTTTAATTCAAATTTTGTAGTACAAAAAAATTCCACTAATGGCAGTCAAAGTCATTTGAAATTGCAGGCTGGTCTTCAAAAAATCTTCTTTTTGAACTTAGAATGCTAGTATCTTACAATATGTACGGTCAAACTTCATGAAAATTTTACCACGTGATCTCATACAAATAAAGTACACAATCCTAAGGTTCGATTCTAAAAAAAAAAAATTGTTCTTTTGGAAGAATGCAATAGAAATGGCAGTTTTGAGTGTTTTTTGACTCAAAATATGGCTTTGGGCCTTCATGGGTAAAAGTTAGACTATGGTAAAACAACCCATGAATGAGTCAAAAGACCCATTATGGACACGTAGGGAATGACCCCATTCCATTACAAATTATTTTCAATAATTAAGATATGGACCACAATCAATGTCTTATATTATAAGAAAAATGGAACTGTCAAAGGATAACAAAATTGGACCAATAGTACTTCATCATTTGAATTTTTTAAATTGAAGTATTAATTAAGAAAATTAAAGTTTTAATAATCGCAAGCCAAGCTAGCTGAAAATTGACTAGCTAGATTGTCCATTGTTGATATTTATATATTTTTATTGCAACATTGCCAATTTAGATTAGGGGCCTTTTTGAGGCCCCATTTTTGTAGTGGGAGTGATAGTAATGGAGTGATAAGCATTAGGAGAAATATGAGCCATCAAAAGGTTGTCAAAATGAATCAACCGCAGGGTGACATTAGAGAATTTTTTATTATTAATTTTTTCATAAAAAAATAAAAATAAAAATAAAAAAATTTAAAATATTCTTTTATTGAGAATCTGATGTGCCTGTAGTAGTGCCAAGTCGGATTTCAATTTTCATTTTTATTTTTTCCATATTAATAGCACCACGGCCTTTTTGAACTTGTAGCCCTTTGGAAGGCTCATATTTCTCCTAATGTGACTACTATGTGAATTTCCCCTGTGAGTGTAAATTCATTGCAAAAAATGGGTTTTTAAGGGCCCTCATGTTGTGGCCATGTTAAGAAAAATATTGTGACTACTTTAGGTGAAAAAGATGAGCCTTATGAATACAATTTTTGTTGACTTGGGGGTAGTCTAAAGACTCTTTGAGAGCATGATGGGAAGGACACTTCAAAAATTTATCACAATTTCATATTTTGTTGAAAAAATATAATTTCAATTGCTCTGGCTACTTCTCACACTTGTTTTGATGTGGAATTATTTAAAAAATAAATTCAATCAATACAATGAAGGCAACCTCCTAATATTGACCATCATGGGTTGTTCTATCACTTGTATGGGCATCAACTCCATCTTTTCAAGGTTAAAGGGCTTAGAGTGTCTTTCAACACACAGATTGTGGGGGCTGTCTTTTGAGAGGATAGTGAGGGACTGGTGTATTTCAATTATTGCACCCCCACCCCCTCCTCCATTCACTCAAAAGACCCCCATTAAAAAAAAATTTAATTATTTATTAGCCCCCTCCTCCCTCATCTTATGATTTGAGTTGTTTGGATCTGAGTTGCAAACAATATGGGATATGTCCATATCTTGTATCTCGTATCTTTATTGTATTGTACTGTATCCATATCCCATATATAGTATATGTATCTGTATTGTATCATATCTGATATGCCATATCCGTACTGTATTTGTATTTTTGATTTGATGTCTCTCATTTTTTTTGGGGGGCGGTTTAATTTTCAAGGATGGCAAGTTTGCATCTTTTCAGTGGATAGTGTCAGTCAAAGTTCCGTGCATAGTATGCTTTTTTTCTTACATTTATTAACCCCTAAGTGGCCCCAAACCAAACACTCCACTTGTTGAAATTATTTTTAGAACAACAACAAAATTCTACAATATCTTGGATGATAGTAAAATGGTATTTACTGTTTCATACATGAAAATTATGTAATTTGACTATATGGAAATTATGAATGACTATATGTACTTTTTAAGAGATAACCGAGGAGATAACGTGGATGCTAACAATTATTTATCAAGCAATTAGAAGTTATAGAGGTCATTGATGTCCCTTTTTTTAACATGGTGACATGGTTGATGGTTTTCTGTCAATTACCATGTGCCCCACTCGAGGCACTTAGTGTAAAGTTTAATCCCCCACTCTCATGCAAAGGGKTTTTGGGGAATTTCAAATTTTTGATGTAGTATGAGTATTGATTGTGTACTAAAATATCATTAATTACCTAAATGTTTTTGACTCTGATTTCACCAAAATCGCTCCAAAACTGTCATTTTTAGTACAAATATTGAATTTTAAAAAAGAAATACAATTTTGCACACATGTAATTGTAGAATCTTCTAATATGCTGATTCTAAGAAGATGTGGAAAAAATTTCAGAAATTTCCAAATTGTAGATAGCTAGATATTAGCATTTGAATTGACAAAAATCCATTTTTGACCCTGCAATGAACCGGGTAGCTACACAGCTGCACTTTAGAAGGTMACTTTTGTATGAAAAATGTCCAAAATGGTGGTGCTTCTCTGCACTCATTATTCAAAGCAATTTGGCTACATGGATGAAAATTTACAAATCATTTGGAATTGTACAACATATATGAAAAAATACTACTTTTATTTCTGAAAAAAGACGTGTGCTTCTTTTGTAAAGTACCAAGAAAATATGGGGCTTTTTCAAAAACAAAGGAAGTTGTAAGTAGAAAGTAGAAAAGGATTCAAAATACTAAGAATTTAGTTATAGAATTGAAAAATGTGAATCCCAATGGGTTTTAGTGTTGTAATAAACAATCATATTGTATTTTTTCAAAAATATTGAAAATAGAATCAAACGAAGGACTTGAAAATTGATTGTAGAGTACGGAATCTATAACCACAAACAAAATAAAACTCCTCATAAATTTCATCTCATTAATCAAAATGGAATAATTCAAAGATTTTCACGTACATATAAATTTGGAGAACCAATTTCAAATATATGTTTATTTTTAAATGTGTTTTTTGAAGAACTTTTTTTAGTTGCCCAAGATGCCTCCACTTCAATGAAAGTGATAAATCATACAATAAATATTTAACCATGTAGTCAAGAGTTATGAAAATTGTTGGGCCTTAACCCTTAAGCACTCAAACAACCATTTTTTGGTCGTTGCCCGACTTCGGGCAGAATTTTCGGGCAGAAAAAAACTTCTTTTTAAATTTTTCTTTTTTCTTGGAAATATTGGGTTGTCTTTCAATATTTATATTCAAAGCTAAGATCACTACGGTCAGAAAAAAATCATAAGAGAAATAGCACAATGTATTCAGAATTTTCTAGTGTTGAAAAACTTATCATTTGAGGAAAAAATTGATATTTTTATGACTAGATCTTATGCATATTTTTAATATTCAATAGAAACCACAATTTTGACCAATAAAAAAAAACTTAAGCGTTAAGGATAGAAATTGTATTTTTGGTGAATTTTTGAAGTTATATCTTCAAAATTCATTTGAAGAGAATCTGAATATAGTTTTATAATTTTGACCGTACGGATGTCTTCTACTTTTTGTACTTCACATAAACTTCTTAGATGCAAACTTCAAAAAAAGTTATAGAATTTATATTTTATAATACATTTGTGTTTTGTCCAAACCCCTTGGGCTTTTAGGGGTTAAAGCTACTTTTTGGGCACATGTTGTGTGAAATTTTCAAAGAAATAAAAAAAAAAATTCCATTTGTAGTGAGTTGCCCAACATTGCTATATTGCCTAAAAACACAGTGTGGGCATTTAGAAGTTAATAGCAGAGGTATGTGTATTTTAACCCTTAATTGCCCAATCAACCATATATGGTCCATTTGAAATTTCAAGCTCATTTTTGTGTAGATAGTTAAATTCTTTTTATTTTTTCAAGTTGTTTTTGAGCAATTTTGAGAGTTAAATATTGAAGACTTTTAACTTGCACTTAAAAAAGTAAATATTGATTATTGAGAGGTCTTCAAAGTCAAATACCATATGTCCATTAGTGGAAGAGTAAAGCTTGCCAATTCTACTTCATATCCTAGCTTTTAGGAAAGTTTGTAAATTTCACTTAATTTGCGATCTAAATTTTTTTTAAGGTAGAAGCACCCATTAGAGCACATGTTTCCATTTTTGTAACCGAGACTCACCTAATTGTGTCTCTAGACTTTGGTTAATGTGTCCTCCACATGCATAAATTTGATTGATTGACACATTTGAAGGGCATATACTTAACTTTGATTTACTAACTTCAAATTTTGGTAGATTTCAGATTTAGATCTACCTATGGCACAAATTTAGTGGTCTAGGTAGATTGCACTTCGAAAAATCATAGAAATTACATAAGACATCCAAAAATGTAATTTTTTTTAATGTTCATGATTTTCACTCGATAATACTACAAAAGTACTAATTGTAGGACAAGGTGCCTCCAGCTATGCGGAATCATTTATATTGATGGTTTTGGATGCTTCTACCATACTTATCTATTTTCTTTGAAAATGATCCAAATGAAAAGAATAAAGTGTTTTCATGATTTTCATCATTGAAAATTTAATGATGCAAGTGTTGTTTTTTAGCTATTTGCAATTTTTACTTATAAAAAGGAATTGTAGTTCAACAATTGCAAGGTTGATTGTGTTAAGCGTTTGATACCTTTTCAAGAGAAATTAATGTTTTTGGAAGTTCATTTTAGTGTGCTAACACTCTTTGTAGTTGTTCATGTCACCTCCAATCCCAAAAAACTTTTATATGCAACTTTTCAAAACATTATGGAGAAGGCAACATATTAAAAATAAAAAATGTGCATTTCTCTTGTTATAGTCTCACAACTCCTATTCAATTTTGCCCTCGAAATTGATATGCACACTACTAATAAGCAAGCTCTTTAAACATCTATACGGTTAGATTTTGAAAACAAACAAACAAACAATTTGCTTCATTGTCATTAATGATAACTACAAGCCAATGCTCTTTTTTCATAGTCAAAATACACTTGAAAAGACTTGGATATTTAGGGGTTAAAACCTAAAGGACCAAGGCATTTTTTCTATGAAAAAACACTCAAAAGTAAAAAAACTCCCATTTATGTAGCAAAGAGTAAAAAATTGGAATCTTTTTTTTTGAAAATCTAACTATTAGATCTTACACCTAACTGGTATGAAGATGTGTGGAAAAAATTTCAGAATTTTTCACCACACCGATTGCAAGATATCTGCTTGTAAAGTGAAAAAACAGATTTTGCATCTTATTGTGGGACTAGATTATTTGACTTGGAACCTTCTTAACTTTAATTTTTTGCACTATAAAGTTTTGAACTTTAAAAATTGAGTGGAGAATCTAGGGGCAAAATAAATTTTCAAAAAAAAATTAATTTTTATTCTTTAAAAAATTGTTAAATACGAGTAGGTACAAGATAAAACAAAAATCTAAATTTTTAATACTTCTAAGGTGGAATTAAAATGCACTACACTAATGATGGTAAATAGTGTTACCCATACTAACTATTGTAGAAATGCTATAAGTTTTCACTTGTCATGAATATTTTTACGGAGTGAATGTATCCTAATAGTACTATAGTTGGAAAAACTTTGTACCTATAGTTAGTAAAAATATTTATTAAGAGTGAAAACTTATGGATATTTTAAATCAATTACTGTAGGTAATACTATTTATCATCATTAGTGTAATGCCAATGGTGAGATTGTTCTAGCAAGCAAACTAAACCATGTAGGGCATTTTTTTTACTGAAAATTGTAAAAATTGCATTCAGAAATGAATCCTACAAGTTATTTTTTCAAGAAAATGCTCCAATTGCCCGGAAAACAAGATTGCCCATAACTTTCTCATAACAAATCCAAATGGAATGAATCAATGCTTTCCATGTAGACAAAAATATAAACTATGAGAAAAAAAAGAAAAAAAAAAGAAAAAAGAAAAATTTTGAAACTTTTTTTTGCTGCCCCTTCTCCCCCTCTCTCTCTCCGAAGTTGAATTGTATTGGGCATAACTTTTGTTCTCGGGCATCAATTGAAAGAAAGATTATATTCCCATAAAGCTAATTAACTTTTCTATCTTCAAATTTTTTTTAAGAAAATCAAGACAAAAAATGAGACCTCAAGTACATGCCTGAAATCTACCTTGTCCCCTGAAGGCCAAAGGGCCAAATGGTCCTTTAGGGTTAATATCAACATTTTATACCCTTTCTCATAAATTTCAAAAGAACAAAAAAGTTTATTGATGTATGAGTACCACACCATTGATACCTGGACCCCATACAATGAACATATTTTTTTGAATTCTTTGTATTCGACGCACTTATTAGGTTTTGCAATTGATGTTGACCATATTTTTTTTTTAAATTTCTTTTGCAGGTCTTCTTGCCGTGTAGAAGATGAACAAATGAAGACATTTTGTTTTCAATTCGTTCCTACTGTAAGTTTGACTCCAATTGTGTCTCTAATGTTGTTTCCATAGTTGATTCAAATTGCACATGATTGTCCCAAGGCATGTGAACCAAAATATCAATCCAGTATACCTGTCGCACACGCTGGTGGGTGGGGGTCGGGGAAGGGTACGACATGTGTAGTGCAATTGAACAAGCAGTTGACCAGAAAGGATACCATTGACCGGAGAATAATAATAAAGAGGAAAAAAAAAAAAACAGTCGCTGCAAAGCTTAAATTGTCTGCAGTACTTTTGCACTGAAAAGTTTGTTTCATATTTTGATCCCCCCACAAAAAAAAATAGAAAAGGTTGTTTCATACAAATGATTTGTTTTTTGAAATGCAAGTTGATGCCTTCAATTTGACCATCATCAGGAACTTGAGGGCATGTCAAAATATGGGTGCATTGAAATRCTATCAAGATATTTGATGTAAACCCTCATGCAAACTAACTGAATATCATAGTGATTGGAAAAATGACATTGAAGTGGCCTATGTTGTCAAAATGGCATCAAACTAGATTGACCCAACAATTTTGATGATGAAATTGAGTCCATGGAAACAAATCATTACATGTTTTTTGAGGCTGAGGGAGGGCTGCGAGTTCCCTACTACGTTAATGCGTTCCCGCAGCACTGCAGCAGCAGCGTGACGTGGCGAAGCAACTGCCGTGTCATTTTTTTTTTGTACAAAAAAAAAAAAAAAAAAAAACTTTTTTTTTACATTTCAAGACCCCCAATTTCTTTTTTTTCTTTTTTTTGTAATTACTTTTCTGACAGCAAGCAGCCGTTCCATCACTGCATTGAGAACAGCAAGGGGAACAAGCCTGAAACGGCCCTCTAGTGGCCTTGTTTCTCATGTAATGTTTGCTTTCTATTCAATTCGTGTGCTTTTTTCATTAAACAAACCCATCATCTTGATTCTTGCCAAAAATGGAAATCCTCTAATGATGAGATGAGATGAAAGAGTCTACAATCCATTTTGAATAATTATTTGTATAATCAGCACTTTGAAATTTCTTAAGCCTGTTCATAGGGGTGAGGTCACTAGTACTACATTCTACCCTTTCCCACCTTCATGTGATATTGGCAACCGACGATCTTGGGTGTCGAACTTGATGACATTCATGACTCGAAAAATGACAGAGGACTATCTTTAAAGTAGTTGATAGATTTTACATTTCAAGCCCCCATGCCCTAAATTGTGTGAAAACCCTTCAATTTTGACAACTAAAATTGACATCATCTGACTAGCACTGCCTTTTGACATCATTCACTGAAGAGAAAGCATGATTTATGTTGCTTCTTCAGTAAGCAGTCAACGCTTGAATGTGTCCTTCCGAAAGCTTTCGGGTAACCTTCTCCCACAAAAAGAATGACGACCGACGACGACGGAGACCTGTGCTGATTCAATGCACTCCTCCACAACCATGTTTCGGAAGTAACAAGCAATTCACAAGTTGCGCACCAGTCCTGGGAAGTTGTGTTAAAATTTGAACCCTAACTTGGAAGCATACAAGTAATCACACCAGTTGGTGCCTGACCTGGCTGGCACACACACACACAGAGTCAGTAAGTGACGGAATAATTGGACTGAGTGCTACCCTAAGACACACAGTCACAGTGGCTAAGATAAGAGTCATTTGTGTGTTGGTGGCATTGTTGACTCTGTACCGAAGGAAAAGGAAGCTTTTGGCCTTGACAAAATCCACATGTACAGTAAGTTGAATGCGAAGGAGTTTGAGCAGAAGGACCTTACTCGATCGAAATGCAAGCCAAAGAAACAAGGGCCGCGCGCAAGAGCCTCAGTCTTGTTAAACAGTTGCTTGTCGATCGGATCTAGCTTGACCGGAGGAGCTCGGCGAGGATTGAAGCTTTGTTTGTTTTAAACACAAATGTGTGGATGTYTGCGTAGTAGGATCTTAGTACTTGAGATGCAAGCTGGTGATACATGCAACTGAAGGACAGCTAACTGGCTAGCTTAATTCTTCTAGCAGATCGAGTTGCTTGTTGGCTTCGGACTGACAAGAGATCGATCGAGGAGGATCTTTTGCAATAACATGAAGCTGCATGTGAGAGAACTTTGAGTGGTAGAACCTTCCTTGAGAATCGAAGCGAAGCGAAGCGAAGAGAAAGCGATCGAGCGCCGATTGATTCAAGGAGAAAGTAAAGTCTCTCGTAGTGAACAGTATCGATCTATACAGCTGCTTGTCCGCGTTACTTCAGAAATTCCGCGCGGTGTCTGGTGCTGCGACGGCTTGTGAGTGTAAGTTGTTGGAATTGGAATTGTGCAGATTTAGAGAGAGTGATGGTGGACTACATGATCGAGCTCTGAGAATTGAATTAAATTGAATATCGATCGATCAGATTGCTATGAGAAACGCCAAGCTTCATTTGCTCGCTATTTCTGTGCTCTTGCTACTTCTTGTGATGCTCGCCGATGTTTCGGCGCAGAGCCGCCAGGCTCCATGCTCTCCAGGTACCAATTCAAGACTCCACAAGCCTTGTAGTTAATTAGTTTCATTTCCGTCTTCATTATAGTATGTTTAATGTTGTTGTCAGAATCCTTCAGAAAACTTAAGAAAAAATCTGCAACGTCAATCTCGTTAATTGGTGTCAAAATTTCACTCCGTTGGTTAGGTGCTTTTCAGGACACGCAGCCTGGAACAGAAATCTCTATCAGTCCTAGTTTGTAGAGCTTTGTGAAGATCTATAAAAAGTCACAATTTTGGACCCATTTTACGGAAATGGTCAATTTCGTTATAATGGCACATTCACTGAAAATGGCGCCCATTCCATTACAATGGTGTGAAATATGTTAAAAATTGCACGACAATCCATTAAATTGGCACAACATTTTGATCAAAATGGCATAGATACTGCCATTTTTGGCGCCAGAATGGCGCCAATATAAAGAAATTGACCATGGAATTGAAAGAGGATTGTTTGTATGTTTGTAATGAGAATTGGGATTCTTGACACACACATACACACCCGAGTAGAATTCTAGAGTATTTGGTGACTTATTTGGTCACCAGGGGTTCCTTTGAGATATGATCGTTCCTGCTCACAAAGCTTTAGCTCCTGCCAGAGGAGGATTGAAGATTTGATGATGAATTCTGGTTGCTTTGCAACCCCAGTCCTTCAGGACCTCTTTAATGTCACATTATAAACGTAAGTGATATTATGGAGTTTGTGAACATTATGACAATTCTAGTTTTGTGTCTAACGTAATTGCACCTAATTGTGACCCCTTTTCTAAAATCAACGCCTATATAGTCTTTCTTGAAATATGCTCCTATTCATGAGAGTCTAAGTTCTAGTTTTAGAAACAACAATTTGAAGATTTGTATATTCATCTAGGGACTATTGGACTAATGCATAAGAGGAGAAGGTAGAATTCTCTTTTGACCTCCAAYRAGATCCAACCAAAAATTTAGGTAGTTTAATAATAGGAAAAATGCTTCATTGATTATTCACACACATTTAGGTATAGTTACCTCAAGAGTGGTATTAAARTACTTAAATGTTCACAAASAGAGGAAGGTATTCAAGAGTCCTTTTTTACACTTGTTGAATTTTGCAATTGTATGCATCTTCTTGTGGCATAAGGAGGTGTGGATTGGGAGAGCTTTGAGTTGGGTTCATCCATTTCTTGAATTTTGGTGAGAGGATAGTGGATGTGAAAGGAGGCAACAATAAATACATCTTGTGCACTCTGTAGCATATTTTAGATTAATTTTGGTTGCCAATCCTTTTCGACAATATTTACATAGTGGTTGGATGCTACAATGGTGTCCAATAATAAATGACATGGTTTTTGTGAATGCTGTTATTTTAAAACTCGAGATTTGAGAGGATTGTACCAAAAAAAAGAAGATGATATAAAATTGAAGCATCTTCATACCCTAATTATTTATTGTTTGAGGACTTGGGGTTCAAGATGTTTGCATTTTGTTTTAAGAATGAACTTGGAATGAGCTATTTTCAAGTTCATATAATATGTACTATGTGCAGAAGTGGAACTACATGATYCAAATAGAAGAGCTACAAGGAGAGGAATGAGCATGCGTAAGTTGCAAACGGTTCGGCCATCACCACTAGGGTATCCACCTCCACCTATAGTAGCTGAACCTCCACTGTCACCCTCGCCATCCCCAAGTGTGGTGTGACATTGCCTTCATATGAGGTTGTCTAGTGTGGGTGCATCCATGRTAAGTGGTGATTGGATTAGAATTTCAAGACCAACCTAGTCAATGCTTAAAATAGGCGCAGCTTTTGCACTATGAATTATGTTCTCCTTCATATCTTTATTTTTATCAATTAAGGTGGGATGTGTTTGATGGATAGTATAGGCAAACTACGCCTTACTTTCCTAATCAAGTTTTGTTTGAGGTTCATAGTTTGCCGACTGCACAACATGTTTGCAACGATTTCATTTGCTTTTTAAAGTTTAGTAATTTGGAAGAACCCATTCCAATGAAACCTTTCAATTTCAAAGCTTGGCAAATGTGGCAACTTCTTAGACCAAACCATCATCCATGTTTTTATTTTTCATTATAGGATTTCAYTGGATGGAGTATCAAATCATTTTAACAAAAAGAGCATTTACAACCACTGTTTCGGTTCAAGCATTCCCACTCAAATTCCACAATTCCACGTCAACATATTGGGATCCCAAAAATGAAAAATAAAGTCACTTTCACTGCTCCAAAGATTCCACTTGCATTACAAGACTGTCCGATCTCCGCCGCTGCTCACTGCACTGCACTCCACCACTGAACTCGAAGTCACGTCGTCCGCGATCGGCGACACTGGGAATACCGAGACTTAAATAAGGAACCACTCAGTAGTAGTCCGTGGAGGCGCAGTTCTTCATCAGTTGGATCGGACGAAAGGCAACGAGGGTTGGGATCAATCCCGTGCAGATGAAAACCACTCAGAAGACTTGAAAGTGGAACGTCTGGGGGAGAACTGATGAACAGCTTCGTCCAGCTGCAGCTGCTGCACTGGTGCTAAGCTTAAGGACTGTAGCTTAGCCGGGTGGTGGTGAGCCCAGGGCAGTCGGGCCGACTGAAGAAATGTTTCCCTTATTTCCCACCACTTAAGCAATTCAGCCTATCTGCGCCATGCGTAAAGTTCAGGAAAAAATTTCCAGTGTAGAGAAATAGATTTTAGGTGGATTTCTTAATTTAAAAAAAAAATTCTCTCAAAATCAAAATTATCATGAATTTTTTTTTGTGAAGATTCTATTTGCCCCATTCCCGATTAGTAGGCAAACCTATTTCCAATCATAGGATGGTCCCAAAATCAATGCAAGGCTTTCAATGTACACATTGTGATCATTGTATGCTTTCAATGTACACCTCTTGGACATTGTTGTTGCTCTTGTGGGGCCACCAAAACGTGAGTTGTCACCTAGACTAGAGCTGATAGGAAATAGAGCGCCCTATTGAACGCAAATGGGATACTGGTCGGAAATGGGGTACCTCCTTTACCACCAGCCTCTTCCCCATCCTTATCCCTATCCCCATTCTTCATTCAAAAATATAGGGATGGGGAAGCCACTTCCCACCCATGCTTCTCCAAATCAATACTTTATACTAAATCTAGGCAAGTGAAGCCAACATGCACTTGTAAATATAGTAACAAGGGAAAAGTAATAGTCCAACGCCAAGTCATGGGAGCACACATCATGCAACAACAGTAAATTCAAGAATAGGGTTTACCATTTCTCAATTCCCTATCCCGATTCAATTTAGGGATCCCAATTCCCCAAAATTTGGAGATATAGGATGTTAGTGGGGAGGGGTTCTTCCCTATCCGGATGAAAACCATCCAGTTTGGGGATAGGGAAGTCCCTAGTGGGGATGCTCTTAGACTAGGTGGCGAAGGGTGGTAAGAGCTTGGAAAAAGGCTGGTGCGAGAGGGAGACGCGTCTTCTAGGAAAGCGGCGCGGAGCGCGGACGGCGGGCCACTCAGGGCAAGTGTGGTTCTGAAACTCTGGCGTATCTGTGTGTCTCTCGCTGTCTGTTGCGCGGGCGCGACGTTGGAAACAACTGCAGCTGCGTATCCGTCATCAGCCCGGCGGAGAGGAGACGAAACTTACGATTGTACAGTACTGTAGAATGTAGAGTGAGTGCCGGATGCTACGAGGGGATGAAATCCTCGCTTCACTTGGGGATTMCGAGGTCCGTGAGTCCGTCCAGGTCTTGGGGGAGAACGGAAGGAAGGAAGGAGGGAAGGAAGACTGACGACGCTCTCTCCAGTCTGATGGACGGAGGCTTGCAGGACTGCCTGGGGACTGCCTGGGATTTGAGATTCGGGGGGAGCAAGAGCCGGAAGAATATGCTGGGTCGGAAACTCGGAGATGAAAAAGAGCTTCCAAAAGTTGTTTTAACCCATACACAAACGCTGCCTGCGTTTGGCGTCTGGTGAACGACAAGGGATTCTCCTATGTAAAACACAAGTGCATGTAGTCATCCTTGGAATTTTGTCTGTGGGAAAAGTGAAGAACTTCTAGAGTAGCTTGACTTTCAATGAGTGCTTGTGGATTTTTTTTGATACTGGTGATTCTCGTTGTTCCAAATTGGATAATTTTCACCGTCGCCACTATGTCCATTACTGAGGGTTAACTTACTGGGAGTTTTTAAGAAAATCTCACTTCCAAGTGAGGAGAGAGAATGTGTTGAATACGTTTTTGGAGTAAAGTTAGCTTAACCCTTGAAGGATGGACCTTGGTGACCGTGGAAATCATCCATTTTCATACCGTGGGAATCACTTGAATTCCAAAAAATTCAAAATCACTCATTGGAAGTCAAACTATTATAAAAGATCTCCCATTTTCACTTTCATCCTACATAGAAAGATACCTTGGCATCCAATGGACTGAAAATGTCCACCGTGACGTTCAGGGGTTAAAGTCTTTGTCAGGTGAAAAACAAGCAACAAAACATTCTAGTCCAATGCTAAAAATTTGGTTTTGGGAAGTCAGAAAAACAGTGACTTGCCTCTCCATCGTATTTTTATGATGCATCCCATGCATAAAAAGTTTTGTCGGATAAGAATTCCTATCCTCCTAATGCAACTATTGCACACATTCATGTAGAATTTTGAATTTTTGGCTTAAATTAGAATTGTAGCTAGCTTAGTTGAGATTTTCAATGCTTTCACATCTAGGTGGGAAGGGAAAATTGACTACAATTTTGGAGCAGCTTTGGTATGGTGTTACTCTAATAACAACCAAAAATTTCAAGTCTACTGTCAAAAATGGTTTTTCAAAAGTCAGTACCTTGCATTTCCTATAGCTTCCTACAAGCCTCCATCAAAAAAATTGTCATTCAACAATTTGGATTTTCCTCTTGTAATTTTTAAATATTGCATTCTGTTATATATTCAATTGATAGAATTCCTGAATTTCTTTGTCTTTTATGCAAGATTCACAATGCATGGTAGTCTTGTCCTAATGACATGCCTTGACACACTTAGCCAAACAGTAGCAAAATCCTTGTTTTACTTGTCTTGCTTTTGTTTTTGTTTTTGAATCCCTACTTGCTTTCATATCACACACCATTTACGTTATCATATTAGATTTTGGACCGTCTACCCTTATTATAGCCTAGATTTTGTTGGGCTTTGCAATTTCTTTTCTATTACGTTTATTGCAACTACTTTTTTTTTCTAGGATTCTCCATTCAAAGGTTGACCAAATTCACCTTAAATTTTGCACCCTAAATTCTAAGTTGTTGTGTTCTTCACAATGGTTGGACTTCTTTTGACTTCAAGTAGTTGTTCTGTGTAGGGGGTGTTTTACCATTGTTGGGGATTTCAAAACTCATCCTTGCTTCTCTAATTTGGCTTTTGAGGTTTCATTAAAGCGTAGGCCATGGGGCATGTTCTAAATTAATTGAAATTGAAATCTTATATATAAACTATTGAGCATGTTCCTATTGTTAGAACCAATAGACTTAAAGTTCTAGAATAGATTTTTAGGATTCTAGACAAGTTTTAATGACTCTAGATTTTATTAAGATTTTTCAAAACTATTTTTGAAGGTAATGGATTTGTATTAGCTTTTGGGGAGTATAATTTTTATTTCAATTGGTGACCAACATAAAAGTTATGCCCTCCTAAGCAAAAATGATCACATATTGGGTCACAAAAAACCAAAAGAATTAGCACTAAAATTTCTAATAGTTTCTATAGAATGCTTTGATTTATTCCACCTGGAATAATGGATGTAAAAGTTATTCCATTATGAAGATTGACTTGTCTTTTAGGTGATAAAGACATCCTTTTGAATAAACAACACATTGGATTTGTTTCTAAACTCAATTTTTAGGTTTTATTCCATAAAGTCCAATTTTGTAGGTGCTAGTGATTTTGTGGTTTGTTAATTTTGCAACCTATAATATAATTTATTGTGATTTTGTAGCAGATTTTACCATCTAAAATTTGGTCCTACTCGAACCTTTGTAATGTGTGCACCCCCTAAAACCTTTGTAATGGTGTTGTTTCTAATGGCCGAAAAAGCATTGTATCCAAAACCGATCAGTTCTCAAGAAAAGAATAAAGACACTAAAACTTACGCTACTTTACGAACATTCAAGGTTCAACATAAAAGAGGAGGGATACATATTAGACAAACGAACTTATAAGGAAGTATCCATGTTACCCAAAAAGTCAACAATAAAATGATCAATCTCCGGAAGTCAACGACAAGAGAGGMTGTGCCCAGAAAGTTGACAGGTCCTTCTATAAAAATATAGCAATAGCGACCCGCAAKGGGGAATATASAAAACTCTGGGAACCTCAACGGTAACGCTTGAGGGAGAGAGTGTTGTTGCGCTTCCATGTAGCACGAATTGAAGGACGAGCCTTGGTGTACAAATGGCCTCTGCCGCGGAGACCACGGTACTTCTTACCAGCAGAAGTCAATCCACGCAATTCACGATGCTTGTGGACAGGATTCACAATCCAGTTGATTCTAGGATCCTTGCGAATGACGGTGTGTTGTGGGTCAACCAAAATGATTTCAAAGTACTTGTACGTTGAGTCCTGCAGAGAAGCGGCAGTGCTGTCAGCATAGTTSTTGAAGCGTCTAGAATAAATAGTAAACCCTCACCTATGACACCAATAGATGTCGTCACAGCCAAATGCAGAAATGTAGATGTGAGATAGCCAAGCAGCTCATTCCAGACTCGGTGCTTGCCGGAATCTTTCATATACTATGAACAATTCGTTGAGGGAGAGTAATTAATGAACATGTTCTACAGACCTGGTTGATCCAGTAGGAGTTAAGGACTCTGAGGCCTCCAAGCTTCCTTCCTGCCCGCTCTTCCGCAACAGATCGCAAATTACGCTGGAATTTGAGCTGTGTAATACCCTGGTTCTTGGGCTTTCCATATACGATACCCTTGGCAACTGGCCTTTTCCTGCCTCCACGGCGAACGCGAACGCGGTACACCACATAACCCTAAAGCAAGACCAAAACGCAATGAAGTCAGAGGCGTTACCCTGAGAAATCCTGTCTAGGCACGTGAATGTCAACTGTCCTATCACAAGAGATCCTTTCTTCAGAAGTTTCTTCCGGTGAACATGGTTACGGTAAGCAATTAGGATCTTCAGGCATGAAGACAATGTGCTGGACYCAATCAGCGTAAGACTATTAGCATAAAATGACTYTGAAATTARTGCATGCAGGTAGATAAGGAGTACAAGTATATAACTAACTAAAATATCCATGGTAGTAGACACAYATTCAAAAGCAGAWGCAAGTAAATACATAAGTGTGGTTTCAGAAGGTGGAAAACAAATTTCAGCAGGGCAATTGCCAACTTCTGTTCGTCTTTGTCTCATCAACAACCATTCAGACACATAACAATCGAGCCCCTATACGACCCTCTAACTCGACATAGACTGATGTCAATGAATGTCGAGCACTCAGTGGAGACAKTCATAATTTGTAGTCAAGTTCGTACCTAAAAAATCATCAAGAATCATCAACCTCGATGACAGATAATTTCAAACGGGATACCGATAAATACGGTCGTAGATAGTGGATGAGCAATGCATTGATTTCTGACATACCATAATAAATTTCGAAACGGAGAGCTCATACGGTAGTTATAGAACTTCAAAAGAGTGTTAACCAGGTGATCCGGTGGTCCTTAAACCCTACAAGATTGAATGAAAAAATCTAGACTACCCATCAATTTCAATGCAACTGTAGCAATTAAACCTCCCTAAATGTAAAAGAAAGAGCCCCGGAATGTACGGAAAAAGCTACACGGGCATTGAACACACCTGTTTCGCCTTGTAACCTAGACGACGGGCCTTGTCAGGGCGAGAAGGCCGCGTAACCCGGACAATGCCGGGGAGCTGCCTGAACTCCCAGCAGCGCACACGAAGCAGGAAGCGCAGCACATCCGACTGCTTCTTCCTCCATAGCTCCTCAATATATTTGTAAGCGCCTGAAAAATTAGTTTAAAATGTAGAATCAAACCAGAAAGCTCCCAAGTCCAACATCATAGAATATCAACCTCATATCAAAAGTCCCAATATCCCAAAATCCAATCAAAATGAATATCTGCACCACAAAAGATTCACTCCCTCCTTCAGAAAGCACTTGCAGGAGCAAAATTGCAAAACCCTAAAACTCCCCTAAACCTCCAGAAACTGAATCCGCTACATTAAAACTATCATTTCAAAATCACTGGAGAATTACAAAGAAATCACGCAAAATGCAAGGTGAGCAAAAGAACATACCCATGGTGCAAAATCGTGCCGACGCGCAGAGGCAGCCAGAGCAAGCGCGCAAAGAGGACGCTTGGAGTTGGAGGTCGGCTTCTTCAAAAGCCTTCCTTGCTGCTTGACCTAAATAGAAACCCTACCGTTGGATCGAAGACACATCGACGGCCGGACGATCGCGTCAGATCGAGTCCCCCGGGGCCATACGAGCCGCAGATAGCCGCGGTCTACCGTGGTTACTGCCGCGGATGTCTCGATCTGACGGGAGATTGTGACCGTCGATGTGCCTTCGATCCTACGGTTGGGATTTCATTTAGGTCAAGCAGCGGGGAAGGCTTTGAAGAAGGCGACGTCCAGCTCCGAGCCCTCTCTTTGCGTGCGTGCTCTTCACCGTTGCTGCTCCGCATTTGTGTCGCTGCGTTGTCATTCTGCATCTGCCCGGCCAAAATGTCTACCAGCGAGCTTGCCTGCACCTATGCCTGCCTTATCTTGCACGATGATGGCATTGCTATCACTGTAAGTTTCCGGACTCGGCGCATTTTTGTTAGGGTTCCGTTTCAGAGACTATTTTGTGTCTCGCTGCTGTATCACTAAGTTATTGTTCCACACCATCTACAACATGCGAAAACAGTATTGTATGGTTGAGATCTTCACAACTGATTGAAAGTGAGACTTTTAACACTTGAAAAAGGAGGCTGCTTTTAACCATGGTTGGAGCTCGGGCAACAAGGGGTTAACTAAAAGTATTTCAAGGCAATTGGTTAGTATTCTTCTCTCCCTTGTATTCATATAAAAATTGGTACATCATTGCATGAGAAACCAAACAACTAACTCAAGAAGGCCCCCGTGATTGTGGACATTTAGTGTCTGATGAATGGTGGAGTATATTTCCGTGTGGGACAAAAGTGTAACTATACATCCTCAGAATTTTGTGTGGAAAGGGGAAATCTTCTACAGTACTTTGACTTCAAATGAGTTCTTTTGAATTTTTAACACCAATTGTTGCCATGGTTTGAGAAACAGAGTTCATCCCTTTCACTAGAAAAGATCTTCCCTTTCCATTCCTGGGAAGATCCTGCGGCATTCAAGGGTTAAGCCCCCCTCATTGAAGCCAATTTACTACACATGGAAGGTGATAAAATTGGTGTTAAGCTATTGGAATTCTCCTACCAATCTTGTACTGTAGTTAATTAAGTAGTAGTGTAGTACGTGAGTGAAAACAGAATCTGCTCTATCAGATTAGCACGAGGTGCCCTCGAGAAACAATATAATTAATAAAGGTCGACGTAGAAGTTGTTAGCGCATTCGCATTCTGGGTCTTTAGTTAGATAAATTCAAAGTTAAACCAAGGCCGAACTCCGTTGCAAAAACACAACCTACAGGAGTTCACAACATTCTCCTCCAGAATTCGCTGCATTCGATGTTTAGTTACAGGGTTTTCAAATTCAATTGTTCATCAGTATTATAATTCATCAGTAAAAGCAGAAGATGAATCCAATTCATGCCCCCCTCTCAACTGGAATGAAATGCGCACCATGGAACAAACCAAAACGCAAGATTACATGGAAGARTCGAGGTAAAATGCTGCATACCTACTGCAAAAAAGCTTCGAGGTAAAATGAGCTTGCAAAATGAGTCATGCATACATTTGGGTGGCAGTATCAAGACAGTCCACAAAAATATGAAACAAGAAATTTAGCCCAGAAATTGACAACAATCATCTCTTCGCACCTGAAGATGAAAACCCCACATAAGATGATGCCAACACTGTACCCTCGCACTTCAAACTATCCGAGCAGACCATTTTTGATGACAGGAGCTGGCCTGGGTGGACTCCACCTCTACAATAAACTATTAGATTCACTGGCGTCATGTCATTCAGCTACTTCTTACGCTTCGATGCTGAGGASGTTTTTGGTGTCTTCGGTTGACTGGATCCTCCCCCACGGCCTCTACCTCTTCCACCGCCTCTTCCTACACCAGAGAGAAGCAAAGAAAGGGTTCTCACTTGTAAATGCCTTGATAAAACATCATGCAGTCAAATAGAGGTCGAGAGCGTGCTTACTGAAAATTTGAATTACCACATAAGCACGAATAATTTCTTACRCAGCATACAYTGGAGGTTGGCCAAAGAAAGTCATRAARGTAGGAAGAAGGAAAYGGAGGATGGAAGAAACCCAACAYAAAATGTTGCATACCTGCTTTTGTTTTAGGAGTATCCAGAGTTAACGTCATTCCTGGTCTTGACTCACTCAGCAAGGCTGTTCAAAGCACAAATTGACAGCATCAGCATATTTTAATCAGGTCCCCGACGCTGAAATCGACGTTCATATTCAAATATCAAAATTACGAGGCAAATCATAATAAAAACTCGCACATATCATTTTTAGCCACCACTCATTCCCTGAAGAGCAAGTTCATATTATATTCCACGCAGATTCGTGTATGCATTTATTCATGCAACTCGAATACCACCTTGCAATTCAGGCTTGAAAAGCTCTAGAAGAATCACGACATTTTACGACAAAAGAATTGTCAAGAAGCAAACCTAATGCCTTTTGCTCCAAATCCTCATCCTCCTCGTCCTCGCCTTGCTCTTCATCCCCTGTTATGCGCCATAAATTGTTGCGAGGCCACAACGAATGAGATGAAAGGTATAACGCAAAAACAGACRTATAATGCACACGGTTCTGAAAACCAGRAAATGGACCAAAATGAAAGAAGTACTGAAGTCATGAAGCATTAATGAACATACCAGCCCCGGTGGAATCGTCACGAGTCTCCATGTTYTCTTCGTCTTCAGCTGGCATAAAATTCATTCGAGCCGGCTTTTTGGAAGCCTTCTTAGCACCAGGCAAAGATAAGACTGGCAGTAGGTCAGCAGATCGAAYACGACGATCCCCTAGCCGTTGTTTGTAAGTTTTAGTAAGAGCTGCTTTAGTGGCACCTGGTACACCATCAAGCAGTCCTTCTCCACCCTGCACCTCCAAATCATGATGACATCACTTTGATGAACATAAATCGCTATGAAAGATTCATAAAAGATCTTACTGAGTCCACATTAGAGATCTTACTGAGTCCTACTTCGTATAATGAAACTTCCTAAAAAATATTAATTGTTGCAGTTAGCTTCATGATTCCGTGCTCCGTCCRACAGTCATTCTCGACTGTAAAAATAAGGCTAGCCCACATATTTYATACAACAAAAACCATACCTTTAATGTAGCTATGCTAACGATGGTATCCATATCCTCTTGGTCTAGAGAATATTCTTCTAGAACATCTACCACTTGCTGCACTGCCTCATCCTGTCACAAAAATCCCCACGACCAACAGAAAGGCAGTCAATGAAATATCATTTGTTGGTGAGCAACAGAGGGGACATATTCATTATAGTCAATCCAAGACCAGTTTCGATCAAATTAGATGCAACTATCAAATGTAAGTGAKAYRWGCATTCTCAACTAGCATCAGAGACCTCACTAAAAGATGAATAAACAGTGACATGCACAATAAGGCYATTTGACAGATTTGCTCCTGGAAACCAAATACAAGACCAAGGTGCTGGTGAAAAAAATCAAAAGAACCATCAATTACCTTCGGCAAGTTGTGCAGGGGTTGTGTCAAATGCATGGAAAGGAGAGGCAAATAGTCTAATCGAACAGCCTCCCTGCATGACATTAATTCAGAATGGAACTTCAGAGGACCACAACAACAAGGCCTCAAATTGCAGTTGCTTAGAATGTTCCACTTTCTCTATATCGTCGGAGAGAAGCACAAAAAAAAAAAGGAAACGGATACATTCTTAACTTCCAAAAGTCAACGACGTACTCGGCATGCATTCAAATCAGGACGAAAAAAGGGAAATTACAACTATTCGTTTCAGCTAACACAAACCTTTCACAGGTAMGGTCGTCACGGGTGGCTGAGACGAGGCTGCTGACTGCTTCGGCTTAGTTTTTCGAATCATGTCAAATAAGCCATCTTCGGTCAAGAACTTCACTCTGCATTAAGAAACAGATATCGGAGCTTAAGAGCAACTCTAGAACAAGATGCAATGGAGAACATCAGCAAAGACTCATTACACCACAAAGCAAGTACATCACAGAGAACGAACCCAAGCTCTTTAGCCTTCTGTGACTTACGACCCCCAACATCTTCATCCGCTAACAAATAGTCCTGTCAACACAAAAATACGATTCAATGTGACCGCAGCATTTCAGGAGGCGGAATGAATATGCACCATCTCGAATTCCCTTCGCAAAATTCAATTAAGATTAAAATTGCACTAGATAAAGTGCCCAGTACAGTTCAAAAGAAAGAGCCGCGTACTGTTTTCTTGCTGACAGAGCCCGTGATGCGTCCACCGTGAGTTTTAATGAGGTGCTCCGCTTCCTCTCTCTCCAAACTAGTTAAAAAAATAAAAAACAAGCGTTCATATTAAAGCGTTTAAAAAAACAAAACGTCGGAAGAAACGGAAACCATGAGATATCATCGATTCTAAAAAGAATAGAATAGTAGGAATAAAAAGCTCAGTTTCAAACCATATATACCTATCCAGCGTCCCACTGATAACGAAGGTTAATCCTGCCAAGGCATCCTCTGCACCTTCAGGAACCTCCTGCTCATCTCGTGCCAAACAGCAAAAGAAGCATAATATTACACACTCTTCCACATTCAGTATCACACAAGACCACATGAWCCATGAGAGGAGACAATAAAACCTTGACCTTGTACATTTAAAAAAGCTTCCTCTCTGAGCAGTTGGAATCGAGAGTCATTAAAGGTGTCGTTAAAAACAGTGTCCATTATTCATTCAGCATACCTTTTCACCCTTGTGAGGTGGAGCTTCCCTTGTGCCAAAAGTATAGCCACCACCCCTTCCTCCTCCCCCTCCACGCCCTCTTCCAGCTGATGCTGGTTTCTTTGGAGGAGGTTCAGGAGCGTCTTCAGTAGACGTAGCAGCAACAGAAGCATCTCCCCGGCCCCTACCCCTACCCCTGCCTCGTCCCCCTGAAGGCGGTTTTGCAGGTGAAGCATCAACATCCATATCATTCGCATTCGAATCTGCTTTGCCCTTTCCCCTACCAGCACCTCGCCCAACTGTAGGTACCTTCGCAGGACTTGCATCAATATCCATATCCTGAGTTCCCTTCCCATCAGATTCCCCTCTCCCCTTTCCTCTTCCTCTCCCTGCTGCCGGCGTCTTCTCACCAATCTCATCATTCCGTGCTTTTTTAGGAAGAGGTTTTTCAAATTCGTCATCATTGGAATCTGCATTCACTCGGTCCTTGAACCTCTTGCTTGATGCAGCATTCGACTTCGCGACTGCGGCTTTGCTGTCATCCTTTCCACTATTASTCTGAGTTGTTGGAGAAGAGCTGGGGAAAAACTTGCTGGTGGATTTATATTTCCCTTCTGTGCCGTTCTCCTGTCCATCTTTATTCGTGTCCTGGACAGGTGTAAGCGATTTCTCAGAGACTAATTTGGCACCTCCTCTCACGCACAAGATTTCGAGGGTTTAGGGTTTTGATAAATAGTATGACAATCATAACCAATACTGAAGAGCGAAATTATAAATTCGTGACGGAAAAGTCTACCTCTAGGAATAATTTTACTAATGCGAATCACGTACGAACTACTAAGAATGACTTACATGATTTCCTCATATAAACATTTATGAAACAAAACTCACACTCGTTGCAGCAGGGGTGCTTTTGGCAGGCTGCTTCAAGAACCATTTCCGAATATCGCCTGATGCCATTGATCTCCAATGCAAATAAAAGCTCACACTTCACCGTCTGTTTCAAGGATCCGCATSAAGCAAACTGAAAAGTCAATATTTTGTCAAGAATCAGGTCCTTAAGAAACCATCACTCCACCCCAACGCGCCGAAAACAACCACAAACTGGCACATAAAGACCCCCATGCCTCTGGTTATGGCCTACCAAGTGGCTGCACCAACATCCACTGCTTGCACAACCCTGACTAAAAAAACACCTGCATTAGGGTGGACGCCTGGTCGTCAAAGAACATCATTAAATAAAAATGAATAAAAACGAATTCCACCGTACCTACACATTCGTCTGCTGCAGAAGATCCAACAATGCCTGCGCTCGAAAAAAATCGGTGCAAACAGAATTGATGGCCTCAGGGCAGGTCGCAAGACTCCCCATTTCGGGTCGCAATGAACACACACTCGTCCTGCATCACGGAACGAAGCTCCACTACCAGTAAAATCAGCCCGCTGTGAGCTTTGGACCCTAATTCATGCTCTTTCCACTTCCGTTTACCCTAAATGGCAATCCTATCAATCCAGTCGCTCTGTACAAAGCCAACGAAGGAGGCGCGCTCTGAGAAAATTTGGAAGAAGCTCAGACACAGGTTATCGATTACAAAAACTTTAACAGCCCAATGCTCACATAACAATCTGCCGGCGAGGGATAACACACAATCGCCTCAACGAAAACAAATGTTCGTTGTAAGAGCACGCGGGAAAGACACAACGTCGATGGCGAGGCTTCATGAAGAAGGTTCTAAAACCGTCCTCTACTGTGGATGAACAGATTGGAGTTTTGAATGTACCAGTGGTGAACATAACAATTTTAGACCCCAATGCCATTCCAGCTTCAAAAATGCATAACTAATTCCACAACCTTGGGTTATCCCTTGAAAGACGGGCTTAGATGGAAAAATACTTGGAGTACATATTAATTTTTCAGAGATGAAGTCGTATATCTACTACAAATTATAAAACTTTCAAATTTTTTTTTTTTTTATTTTTTTTTTGTGTGTGTGGATATGAAACCCCATTTTGCACAAAACTCCAAGGATGAACAATTACGCTTTTGCCCTACATAGAAAGATTTTATCATTCATTGGCCGTTTAATGGCCACAACATCGCTCAAGGATTAATGTCAATTCAAAACATAAAAATAATTTATACCTTAAGTCAAGATGTTTGTTTTGTTTTGTTTGTTATATTGAGATCTCTTGGATCGTGCATCTCTCAATCACATTCTTAGTTAGGTAGACCAGCCCATTATTTTTCGTAGCCCAATTCCATCAATAGACCATTCCAATTCAGTCACCTATCTTTGGTCCAAATTCCACCTACCCCGCCCCCCCAATTCCCTTCATTTTATGACAAAATCAAAGTATTCTATGACAACAACGGGTAACTTGCCATATATTAGATTATCAATTAATTGATTAGGTGGTCATAGGTTGGTTACAACTCTTATGTAGGGGCAATTTTGTAATAAGTTTGACTTCAAAATTTCACAAAATTTAAAGCTTTGATTGAAAAATTATAATTCCACTTTGATTTCATTCATGAAACAATCACACCTCTAAAAAATATGAGTGCACCTCTTAGGATTGACTCCAAGATAGTCACATTGCAAATCAGGGTGGGAATAGGCTTGGTCTACCTTACAATTGGAAAGACCTCATCAACAAGGTGAGCATGGGCGTTGATTCAACATTTAAACCTTCTTTGCAAAGGTTATGGAAATTCAAATTTTTGATGAGTTAAGAAATTACGAAATTATGGTTGTAGCATGCAGAAAAAGGCACGTAGATGTTACCTTCAGAAACAAACTTTGATCCTTAATGACTTTTGCATATGGTATTGAAATGGTGTGTTTTTTGGTGCATTGAAGTCTCCTTTCACTTGCCAACAAGACAATATGGAATTCCGAACAGCCTCGTAGTAGTAACTAGACACAATACCGATTTGTGGCAGTTTCTTTGGGATGCTTTCTTTGTGGCGCTTTCTTTGTGGCGCTTTCGAGTGTACCCACCTTAATGT